>JBBGZY010002509.1:40000-105000 GCA_037952925.1 Lithobates clamitans | reverse complement strand
TGATACACAGGAGGGGTCTGGAGGTTATTCCTGTCCTCAGTGCAAAGAAGAATTCCAAAACCGGCCTTTACCGTACAAAAATGTATTTCTGAGTACCATCACTCAGCGTTTCCTGTCTGCTCCACCAAATCAAAAGAAGACCGGCATCTCCTGTACTTATTGTATTCACTCCCCTGTGCCTGCTGTGAAATTCTGCCTACTTTGTGAAGCTTCTCTATGTGATGACCATCTGAGAGTCCACAGCAAGTCACCAGAACACGTCTTATGTGACCCCACCACCACCCCGGAGAAAAGGAAATGCTCCGTCCATAAGAAGATCCTGGAGTATTACTGCACTGAGGACTCTACCTGTATCTGTATGTCCTGCGTTATATTTGGAGAACATCGAGGACACCAGGTGGAGACATTGGAAGAGGCCTTCATAAAGAAGAAGAAGAAACTGACATATAATCTGGAGAAACTGATTACTAAGAGAGAGAATACAGAAGAAAGAATCCGGAGTTTGAAGGAACACCTGAGAAGTGTAAAAAGCAAAGCAGACGGTGAAACAGAGAGAGTCACTTCCCAGTTCAGAGTCTTCAGGAGACGTCTAGAAGACCTGGAGAAGAAAGTCCTGGGTGAGATCACTGGGAAGGCAGAGCGAATCTCACACCTAGTCAATGATCTTATCCAGCAGTTGGAGTTAAAGATGGAGGAGCTGTCCCAGAAGATACATCCATTAGAGAAGCTGTGTGCCATGACGAGTCAATTGACCGTCCTACGGGAATCGGACACAGGTGACTTGTGTGATACTGAGGATGAAGATGATGAAGACAGAGGGATACATGATAAGCTCCTCTATAAAGGAGGGCACCTGGATGGGGTCTCACATATGATCAGCACAGGTTTATCAGATATAACAAGTAGTGTAATTGAAGGGATCTTCATACAGAAAGCTGTAGACATATTATTGGATGAGGATACGGCTCATACTAATGTAGCTCTCTCATATGACAAGAAGACTGCAATCAATACAGGTCCATACCAGCTTCGCCTAGATAGTAAGGAGAGATTTATGGATTATAATCAAGTTTTAGGCAGTCGGAGCTTCTCCTCAGGGAGACATTACTGGGAAGTAGATCTCCACAGATCCAATAACTGGATTATTGGGATGTGTTATGCCAGTATAGACAGGGATGGTGGAGACTCCTTGATTGGAAGGAATGACGTGTCCTGGGGTTTGGGCAGGAAGGGTTCAAAATATAAAGCAGTACATGATAAAAACGAGACTGAGCTCCATTATATTGTTCCTGGTAAGCGAGTCCGGGTATATCTGGATTATGAGGCTGGACAGATCTCCTTCTATATGGGTGCCCCCCTCCGCCACCTCCACACCTTCACTGCCACCTTCACTGAGCCCCTCTATGCTGTGTTGGGTGTATACTCCATATACTCACATATATTATTGGACTGAAGGGAGATGTGATAAATCTGTCTAGACACCAATGACATTATTCTGAATGTGGGGAATAGTGTACCGAGAATGTATCATTTTAACATTTTTTTTTCTCATTAGGTTACCATATCACACTCAATGCATCATTTCAATAATAGCGATAATTATTATTATCACTATTATGCTGTTATTTTTTTCTGTTCTTTATTAAAAAAAAAAATTTAATCCATTTTACAATTCAACATTTAGATTGTATAAGGCAGTGATGGTGAACCTTGGCACCCCACATGTTTTGGAACTACATTTCCCATGATGCTCAACTACACTGCAGAGTGCATGAGCATCATGGGAAATGTAGTTCCAAAACATCTGGGGTGCCAAGGTTCTCCATCACTGGTGTAAGGTATGGTTCACCATATACACGTACCAGTTTCAAGAGTTTTTACCCAATTTTCTCTCATTCTCATTAGGACACCATATCACCCACAATAATCTTCAATATCAACAATCATTTCAATAATGGCGATGATGATGTGTATTATTATATTATTATTATTTAGGGGTTTTTTTTCCACCATTTTACGATTTAAAAAAATTGTAAAGTATGGTATCGTTTAATATATACACATGCCAGTTTCGAGATTTTTTACATTTTTTTCTCATTAGGTTACCAAATTAACCACAATGTATCATTTCAATAATAGCGATGATGATGTGTGTTATTATATTATTATTATTTAGGGGTTTTTTTTTCTCCATTTTACGATTTAAAATTTTTTTTAAAGTATGTTATGGTTTAATATATACACATGCCAGTTTCGAGATTTTTAAAAAATTTTTCTCATTAGGTTACCAAATTAACCACAATGCATCATTTCAAGAATAGCGATGATGATGTGTATTATTATATTATTATTATTTAGGGTTTTTTTTTTTCTCCATTTTACGATTTAAAAAAAATTGTAAAGTATGTTATGGTTTAATATATACACATGCAAGTTTTGAGATTTTTTTACATTTTTTTTCTCATTAGGTTACCATATAAACCAATGCATCATTTCAATAATAGCGATGATTATTATTGTTATTATTCTTATTGTTATATTGTTTTTTTTTTTTTCTCTTCAGCACCTATATTCTCATTTTGTGTAATTATTTTGACACTCTCATTATTACTGACTGTTTGGTTTAAATTATGGAGGTGGTATTATATCGATATCAGATTGATATGAAAATATTCTTATGTTTCTAGCCTTGATGAAGGGGACACCTACACCCCGAAGTGCGTAACTTTTTGTATTGTACCCCTGATCTTTAATGGAATAAAGTTGTATCTGGACCTCCTAGCAGTGGTGTGGTGATTCAATTTCAGCTCTTTTTTACATCACACTTCTCTATTGTATCACTAAAGTGTAATGATAACAATGTATCCCTGTTATAATATATCAGGCAGGGTGGAGGGTGTGTGGGACAGGACTGCAGTGCAGCACTTTATCAGTCTATAAAAAATTGCGCTCACCTCCTGAGGAGTGGTGACTATATACAGTATATATATACCTGTAAATAAAGAATAAAAAAAAAAAAAATTGCGCTCACCTGTGGAATGGTGACTATATACAGTATATATATATATACACCTGTAAATAAAGAATTAAAAAAAAAAATTGCGCTCACCTGTGTAATGGTGACTATATACAGTGTGTGTATGTATGTATGTATGTATATGTATGTATATATATATATATATATATATATATATATATATATATATATACACCTGTAAATAAAGGATTAAAAAAAAAAAAATTGCGCTTACCTGTGTAATGGTGACTATATACAGTATATATATATATATATATATAATACACCTGTAAATAAAGAATTAAAAAAAAAATTGCGCTCACCTGTGGAATGACGACTATATACAGTATATATATACACCTGTAAATAAAGAATTTAAAAAAAAATTGCGCTCACCTGTGTAATGGTGACTATATACAGTATATATATCACACCTGTAAATAAAGGATTAAAAAAAAAAATTGCGCTCACCTGTGTAATGTGACCCCACAATAGGGATAAAACTTTTTCGCAGAAGAGAGTTTAATAAGACTCGTGGCCACTCATTACAATTAGAAGAAAAGAGGTTTAACCTTAAACTACGTAGAGGGTTCTTTACTGTAAGAGCGGCAAGGATGTGGAATTCCCTTCCACAGGCGGTGGTCTCAGCGGGGAGCATTGATAGCTTCAAGAAACTATTAGATAATCATCTGAATGACCGCAACATACAGGGATATATAATGTAATACTGACACATAATCACACACATAGGTTGGACTTGATGGACTTGTGTCTTTTTTCAACCTCACCTACTATGTAACTATGTAACTATATATATATATATATATATATATATATATATATATACACACCTGTAAATAAAGAATAAAAAAAAAAAATTGCGCTCACCTGTGGAATGGCGACAAACTACAGTACCTAAAAATCTCCATAGGTGACAATTTAAAAGCTTACCAGTTTAGAGTTACACACGAGATCTGGTTTGGGAATTACTCTGACATTCACAGCGGGACCTACATGTGAATTCCCCATTTGCGCGTGAGCACGGGTGGGGATTGGGGTGCTTTCAATTTTTTTATTATTTTATCATATATTTGTTTAATTTTTATGATTTACTTTCAATATATTAATATTTAATATATATATATATATATATATATATATATATATATATATATATATATTATATCTAATATATTACTTTCAATACAATTTTTTAATTATTATTTATTTTATTTAAAAACTTTACACCGTCCCTTTAATTTATTTATTTTTTATCAACTTTATTGCTATCAGAAGGGATGAACAACATCTCTTGTGATAGCATGGGCCATGACAGGTCCTCTTTATGGAGAGATCTAGGCTCTATTAGACCCCATATCTCTCCTCTGGCCTCCAAAGCATCCGATCAAACCGAGATCGGTGTGATCGGATGATGCAAAAGCCGGAAATGGAGTTTAAAATTCCAATTCCAAAACCGGAAGTGACAAAATCCTCGTGGCTTTCAGTTAGGAAGATCCGTATATTGATCGGCGCTGATCCCAGGCTCTACGATCGCTTCAGAGAGCCCAGTAAAGGTGGCAGGGAGCGGCAGGAGGGTGGCCCCCGTCCACGCTCTGTAGAAGTGATTGGGTCCCTGTATAGCCACTGGGATCACTTCTAAAAGGTGGCCATAGATTGGTAGAAAAATCACTCATAAATTAGATTGAAAGGCTCGATCTTCTAAATGTTGGTGGTCTTGTATCGATTAGTATTAATTCTCAAAATGCAAAAGATTTACGGCAAAAAAACCTTTAGAGTCATTTTGTTTTGTGCAAACAATTTTCGAAGCGCGAGTAGTGGAAATCCATTAAGTTCAACCCAAAAAAAAAAAAAATACAATCCCGTATACACAAACCTTCACCCACAGTTGAAACAGAGGAAGGCGAAAACCCCCAGCAAAGCATGATCCAATTTCCTACAGCAGGGGAATTTTTTTTGGAAAAATACAAAAATGGAACTGCGCATGAGCATGTGGAAACGTAACCCTCCCCCCCCCCGGAAGCACAACAAAGATCTTTCCTCCCGAACGTTCCTCCATAAATGGAAGCTCAATAGACTTCATAAAGAGGAATGCCAGGAAGGAGCAGTGGAAGGGTTTCATTGCAGAGTAGACACCACTTGGCATCCAATATACTTTTATATAATAGAATTATGGGGAAAAAATGGGAACCATATTGTACAAGGCACCTGAGGTCACCGCATGGAGAGACAAAGTGCCGGGAAGACTCTAAGACTGTATTGCACCAGTGTGAACCTAGACATCGCACCGCATTCCTGTACACATCACATGCCATGTCTGCGATTTCAGCCATACAGTATGTATGGCTGAAATCGCATCATATCCACAACCAAAATAGTGCAGAACCCCCCCCCACACCTGAATCACATCCAATGGGTATTCACAGCCATTGCGATGCGATTCTGGCAATTGCGCTGCGTTTTGCGATCTGTTTTTCAGGGTGTCGCTAATCGCTTAAGGACCGCCCCACGTACATGTATTGTGGCAGGGTAGCCCTTTAGCGCAAAGTCACGTACCCGTACGTCATTTTTTGTTCCTGCTCAGGTGCATGCGCGCACGCCGCCCTGGCCGCCGGGACCCGCCGATCGTTCCGAGGAGAGGCAGTACGGCGGTCTGCCTATGTACACAAGGCAGATTTCCGTTCTGCCAGAGAGGAAAATGGAGATCTTGTGTTTCTGCTAAGCAGAAACACGGATCTCCGATTTCCTCCAGTGTCAGCATTCCCCCCACAGTTAGAAAGCACTCCCTGGGAGCACACTTAAAGCGGAGTTCCACCCAAAAACGGAACTTACGCTTTAAGTGCAGGTGACCCCCTGACATGCCACATTTGGCATGTCATTTGTTTGGGGGGGTAGCGGAAACCCTCTAAAAAGAAGGTTCCAGCTTCCACTTCCTCCCTCCCTCCCCTTCCCTCTCGGACATCATCTGGGACACGTCACAGGTCCCAGATCCCAGATGATTGCCCGGCCAGTCACAGCACGCCGCGCGGCTCGGGCATGCGCAGTGCGTGCCCGGCTGTGAAGCCACAGCTGGGCCCTCACAATGTCAATGCCGGCGCCGCAAAAGAGGAGGGGGAGGGGAGCAGGGCTTCGCTCTCCCGCATCGCTGGACCCTGGGACAGGTAAGTGTCCGATTAGTAAAAGTCGGCAGCTGCAGTATTTGACGTAATTTTTTTTTTTTTAACCGGCACTCCGCTTTAACCCTTTGATCACCTCTGGTATTAACCCCTTCCCTGCCAGTGACAGTGTATATTTTTAGCACTGATCTCTGCATTTGTGTCACTGTCCCCAAAAAGTGTCACTTAGGGTCAGATCTGTCGCAGTTCCGCTAAAAATCGCTGATCACCGCCATTACTAGTAAAAACAATATAATAAAAAAAAGTCTAGAAACCGATCCCATAGTTTGTAGACGCAATAACTTTTGCGCAAACCAAACAATCATAGGCGTGCGCACAGGGTGTGCTGGGTGTGCCTGGGCACACCCTAATCACTCTATGCGGTGCCAATTCCCCCTGCCTCCTGACATCCCACACTCCCCTCCCTGCAGTGCTGCCAGCTTCCCTCCTCTCCTCTCCCACTGACTACTGTGGGAGATGTTTCAGGATGGAGGAATGAATATATACAGTCAGTGATCTGTACCGATCACTCCTGTGTTCATTCTTAACTGAAGCATAGTAAACGAAGCCGCTCAGCAAAGAGCACTTCCTATGTCTTCACTGTCCAATGCAGCTGAGGCTGCAGAGAAAGGGAATGGGAAAGCTCTGTTCTCAGTCCCTTTCTCTCTGTTCCAGGGATCCTCAAACTACGGCCCTCCAGCTGTTGCGGAACTACATGTCCCATGAGGCATTGTAAAACTCTGACATTCACAGACATGGCTAGGCATGATGGGAATTGTAGTTCTTGAACAACTGGAGGGCCGCAGTTTGAAGACCCTTGGTTTAGACCCTTGATATTTCACCAAAGCCCCCCCTACAAGGCTCCTAAAGAAATTGTAAAAAAATAATAATAATATTGTAAAAAATAATGAAAAATATAAAATTGTAAAAAAAATTATTTTTAAAAATAATAAAAATAAAAACTACTGACACCATCCACTGCCTTACTGACACCAATCTCGGCTCTGCTTACACCATCCACTGCTCCGCTGATATAAACGCATGTGTGTTTGTGCTCTGGGGTGCTCCCCCTAATGTAATAGGCTGTGCACACCAATGCAATCAATATACGCTTATTGGGATTTTTTTTTTTTTTACCAAAAACATGTAGAAGAATACATATTGGCCTAAATTGATGAAGAAATTTGATTTTTTACATTTTTGTTTTTTTGAGTATGTTTAATAGCAGAAAGTAAAAAATATAGTTTTTTTTGTTTCAAATTTGTCTTTTTTTTTGTTTTATAGCGCAAAAAAAAGAAAAACCCACAGAAGTGATCAAATACCACCAAAAGAAAGCTCTATTTGTGGGGAAAAAAAAAGACATTAATTTTATTTGGGTACAGCGTCGCACGACCACGCAGTGCCGTATCGCAAATAATGGTCTGGTCAGGAAGGGGGTAAAACTTTCCGGAGCTGAAGAGGTTAAGATAACATTGCCACCCACAAGCAGATCGCATGTGCAATTGCAATGCGATGCCTAAGTGTGAGCCTAGACTAAAATTAATTATATTTAATGTTAGAAACCAGGAATGGTATTAATGGAATAGAATGAAAAAATAAATAAATACTTTTTGAATTTTTTTTTTTAAGTGCCCCTCCCCCCCCTGTTCTCGTGCGCAAAGGCAAAACGCAACGCGTCAGTCCCACACGCACGTAAGCTGCAACCATCCAACACATGTGAGGTATCACTGTGAACGTCAGATCATGGGCAGTAATTGTAGCACCAGACCTCCTGTATAAATCTAAAGTTGTAACCTGTAATGGCTTTTAAAGCGTTGCCTATGGATAGTAAAATGGACGCCATTTGTCGCTGTTGCGCGGGCGTGCGCAGTTTTAAAGTGTGACATGTTTGGTATGTATTTACTTGGTGTAACATCATCTTTTAAATTGTACCAAACTATTTTATTATTATTATTATTATATTATTATAATATATTTATATAATATATTTTTTTATTATAATATAATAATTAAATTGTGTTTTTGCTAATTAAATTGATATTTTTTTATTATATATTATTATATTGTGTTTTTGCTAATTAAATTGATATTTTTTTTATTATATATTATTATATTGTGTTTTTGCTAATTAAATTGATATTTTTTTATTATATATTATTATATTGTGTTTTTGCTAATTAAATTTATATTTTTTTATTATATATTATTATATTGTGTTTTTGCTAATTAAATTGATATTTTTTTTATTATATATTATTATATTGTGTTTTTGCTAATTAAATTGATATTTTTTTATTATATATTATTATATTGTGTTTTTGCTAATTAAATTTATATTTTTTCCCCACACAAAATGAATTCACTTTAATGCCAGAAACCAGGAATGGTGTGAAATATGCGGAGCCTGTCTAAGAACTAGATTGTGGGGGTGGACACGGGACCCCTGGGGTGGTTTTCACCATGTGGCCCTACACAGGATCAGACATAAGGAACCTGCATACAAATGGTCTTCCAATGTCTCACCACAGGGGACCTGCAGACAATACGGACACTTTGGGTTGAATGGGAAACCAGTGATTGGAATGGTATTGTGTTATCAGCCATAAAGGTGTGCAGATCACATCAATTACCATCCAAAAGGAGCAAAAACCAGTTCTTCCTGGAATGAAAAGCCATTATCATTCTTTACTCAAATGCACCATTTATCTTTAACCACCTGAAGACCAGGCCTTTTTCGGACACTATTGTTTTTCAAGTAAAAATCTGTATTTTTTGCTAGGAAATTACTTACACTCCCAAATATTATATATATATATATTTTAAAGAAGAGGCCCTAGAGAATAAAATGGTTGATGTTGCAATTTTTTAAGCCACGCGGTATTTGCTCAGCAGTTTTTCAAACCCAATTTTTTTTTGGTGAAAAAAAAAATACACTTTGATGAATTTTAATGCACAAAAAACGCAATATAATATCCAATTGTTTGTTAAAATTTAAAAGACATTATTAGGCCAAGCAAATAGCTGCTGCAGGCATCGTCCCCGTATCACCACTGCAAGTCCTGCAACATACGGGTACGTCGCGGTGCGGCAAGTGGTTACGAAAAAAAAAAGGATACAAAAGTCACCAAAATGTTTTTATTGATAAATTCCTCGCTGTATACATTTAACGTTTTCTTTATTTTTTTTATTTTATTAACCACTTGCCGCCCGCCCACCGTCAAATGACGGAGGAGCAGTGCGGCTCGTGTTCTGGGAGGATGTCATAGAACGGGCGCACAGCGCGGTGATCGTGGCCTCGCCGTATCTCTTAGGACCCCAATCTCTGAAAAGAGCCAATGGCGCGGCTCTTTAACCATGTGATCGGCTGTGTCCAATCACAGCCGGTTACATGTAAATTCGGAAGTGCCGTTAATCGGCTCTCTTCGCTTCACACTGAGAGAGTGTGGGGCGAGGAGTGCCGATCAGTGGCATCTCCTCACAGAAGAGACCAGGGCAGGTAATCGGGGCACTGATCATCAGTGCCTTGATTACAGTAAAACCCCTATCAGTGGCACCAATCTGTGCCCATCAGTGACACCAGTCAGTGCTGCCTCTCAGTGCCTGCTCATCAGTGCCGCCCATCAGTGCTGCCTATCCATGCCGCCTATCAGTGCCACCTATCAGTGCGGCATATTAGTGCCTCCACATCAGTGACACCTAATTGGTGCCCACCAGTGCCGCCTATCAGTGCCACCTATCTGTGCTCATCAGTGCCACCTATCAGTGCCCATCAGTGCGGCGTATTAGTGCCTCCACATCAGTGCCACCACTAATCAGCGCCCATCAGTGCCGCCTATCAGTACTCACCAGTGCCCATCAGTACAGCATATTAGTGCCTCCTAATCAGTGCCACCTATCAGTGCCCATCATTGCGGCGTATTAGTGCCTCCACATCAGTGACACCTAATCAGTGCCCACCAGTGCCGCCTATCAGTACTCACCAGTGCCCATCAGTACGGCATATTAGTGCCTCCTAATCAGTGCCACCTATCAGTGCCCATCAGTACGTCATATTAGTGCCTCCACATCAGTGCCACCTAAACAATGCCGCCTCATCAGTGCCCACCAGCGCAGCCTCATCAGCGCACATTAGTGAAGGAGAAAATGTAATGATAGAAACAAAGAAAAACTTTTACATTTTTTTAAATTTTTAGTTTAAAAACAAACAAACAAAGAAAACAGAGGTGATTTTAATACACCAAAAGAAAGCTCTATTTGTGTGAAGAAAATGATTAAAATTTAATTTGGGTACAATGTAGCATGACCGCGCAATTGTCATTCAAAGTGTGACAACGCTAAAAGCTGAAAAATGGCCTGGGCAGGAAGGGGGTGTAAGTGCCCTGCATTGAAGTGGTTAAACTAAAAAAATAAATAAAATAAATAACCACACCGACTGCATTGTCAAGTATCTGTTTTAATTGATGCGAGTATTGTTTGGCGGGATCTCCGGCCAGTATCGAATAATTCTTCTCATTACCAAGAATAGACAAACACATTCTTCAATAGTAGATCTCATCTCACAGAAGAACATTTCCACTCTAAAGCCCCGTACACACGATCAGAAATTCCACCAGCAAAAGTCGGATGAGAGCTTTTGGTCAGAAATTCCGCCCGTGTGTATGCTCCATCGGACTTTTGCTGGCAGAATTCCCGCCAGCAAAAGATTGAGAGCAGGTTCCCTATTTTTTGGTCGGAAAAAGTTCCTATCCGAATATTCGATCGTCTGTATGCAATTCGGACGCGCAAAAAACGAAGCATGAAAAAAGTGAACAATTCCGCGCCAGAAAGTAATAATAAATTTGAAAAAGGTTAAAGCAGCTACACCCTAACTGGATGAAAGAATCATCAGTACATAAGTGAAAAAAAGGGGGATATGGGGAGCGCTAAAAAAATAAACCATATATATAAAATTATATATTGTATGTTTTAGATAAAAAAATAGAATTATAAACACCCAGTGCTGACCACAAATAATATATTCTAGTGTATAATAACCTGCGTACCTATGTGAATCAAACGAATAAGTAACTGGGACCAATAAAAATAAAATTGTACAGTGATTGTTGAACAACCATAACACAAATAAGTGATACAAATAATATAAATTCAAATAATCATAATGAAAAAATTGCAATAAATATATAAAAAGTACCCTATTAGATTGTAAGCTCTTCTGAGCAGGGCCCTCTTAATCCTATTGTATTGTATTATAACTGTATTGTCTCCCTTTTATATTGTAAAGCGCTGCGTAAACTGTTGGCGCTATATAAATCCTGAATAATAATAATAATAATAATAATAATAAAAAGTCCATCAAAGGTGAAAAAATATTTGAAGTGAAATCCTGGTCTGAATCATGACATCAAAGCGTGAACAGCAGAATCCCTTCACCATCACTGAAAAACACCAATGCGCTCATGGAAACGGGTGTCAGCTTACCAGATGGAGTTGACCAATTTAGTGAAAAAAAGGTCAAATAGGCTTTAGCAAGATAATGCTTGCTGCAATGGAGAGAGATAAACTGGACTCCTGTCCTCACATCACAGGGTCTCACGCATGGGATATAAAACAGATGGAGAGGAACCGGACATAGTGTAACATCGTTTATTTAAAAAATTGATAAAAACAAACATAGCCAAAAGGCCACTCACATATAAGGTGCCATCGCCCGGCACTGAGGCTGGAAAGCGTATCTAAAGTGGTGAACCTGCACTGCAACAAGGTTCTCAGCTGATCACGGCAGTGGCGTGCGTTCCACCCATGACAGACAAACAACCACGGCGGCCGGATGTGATGTAATTGCGTGACCAAGTACCGCCTCGACATACGTTTCGTTAAACGCGTCTTCAGGAAGGCTTCATGCATGCTCAGAATAAATAAAGAGATGAAAGCTATTGGCCACTGCCCCGTTTATAGTCCCGACGTATGTGTTTTACGTCACCGCGTTCAGAACGATCGGATTTTCCGACAACTTTGTGTGACCGTGTGTATGCAAGACAAGTTTGAGCCAACATCCGTCGGAAAAAATCCTAGGATTTTGTTGTCGGAATGTCCGAACAAAGTCCGACCGTGTGTACTGGGCATTAAAGGAGTCTGATAGTCCGGGGAGGGGCCCCTCCCACCAGGAGCTCCAAAGAGAACTGTTGACGTTTCTGCTGCTGTGTTTGCCCCTTCTGCTTGTGTCTATCAGGAGGGATGATAACCCCCTACTGACAGAACAAAAGAAAGAAAACTGTGCTTAAATTGATACCTGTGGATTTGGTGTTTATGTTTCTGTCAGCAGGCTGATAACCCCCTACTGACCGAAAACTATGTAAATGTGTAGATAGCTGTTAGAGAGAGAAAAACACAACATCCTATCTCTTCCAAATAAAAAAACTGCAGGGTTCCAGTATGGACGGCTGTCTATTCGGTTCCGGATGGAGTAAAAAAAGGTCCCCATCAGCATCCCCCTTTACATCAGGTGTCCCTATCAGGGTCCCCCTATACATAAGGTGTCCTCATCAGAGTCCCCCTTTACATCAGGTGTCCCCATCAGAGTCCCCCTATACATCAGGTGTCCTCATCAGAGTCCCCCTATACATCAGGTGTCCCCATCAGAGTCCCCCTATACATCAGGTGTCCCCATCAGAGTCCCCCTATACATCAGGTGTCCTCATCAGAGTCCCCCTATACATCAGGTGTCCCCATGTCTATACACCTGCTGGCTGCTGTGCCCATTATGAAGGGTTCCCATCGTTCCTTATGCAGAGTTCCCGGGTCTGTACACTTGCTGGCTGCTGTGCACAATACGAGGGGTTTCCACCATCCCTGTGCTGAGTTCCTGGGTCTGTACACCTGCTGTGCCCATTATGAGGGGTTCCCACCATCCCTGTGCTGAGTCCCCGGGTCTGTACACCTGCTGTGCCCATTATGAGGGGTTCCCACCATCCCTGTGCTGAGTCCCCGGGTCTGGACACCTGCTGTGCCCATTATGAGGAGTTCCCACCATCCCTGTGCTGAGTTCCCGGGTCTGTACACCTGATGTGCCCATTATGAGGGGTTCCCACCATCCCTGTGCTGAGTCCCCGGGTCTGGACACCTGCTGTGCCGATTATGAGGAGTTCCCACCATCCTTATGCTGAGTTCCGGGGTCTGTACACTTGCTGTGCCCATTATGAGGGGTTCCCACCATCCCTGTGCTGAGTTCCCAGGTCTGTACACCTGCTGTGCCCATTATGAGGGGTTCCCACCATCCCTGTGCTGAGTTCTCAGGTCTGTACACCTGCTGTGCTCATTATGAGGGGTTCCCAGTGATGCAGTGTAGCCTTCACACACAGAAGAACTGGGAGTCAGTCAGGGACAGTGTGACTGGCCGCTCCTGGTGCCCAGTTTGAAGTCTACCACCAGCTAATACAGTCAGACATGTCCATGAACTAAGCCTAGTCTTCCCTTCCTGTGTTTAGCAGCAGCCAGCAGTTGTTTCAGCAGTGAGTGCCCACTCAGTTTGCAGTCCACCGCGGGCTAACCCACCACATCTTCCCATATCATCATCGCCGCCGGTGCCTACCGGTCTGGCCTAGACTTGTAGACTTGGAGAGGAGGCACCGCTCAGGCTTTGAGTTCCATCCAGTGCCAGGGGAAACCGAAGTGACACCGCGACTCCCCAAAAGGTACCGCCTAAATTCTATGGGCGGCACCAATCACAATGCCCACGGGCAGAATTATTCTAGAGCAGGGGAGTGTTCGGGTCGCATTGCTTTGCGCCCCAATGACTCCCCAAAGAAAGCAAATGTAGCATGTCATGCTTCCCATAGACAGCTGTGTATCCAGCGCCCTGTACACACTTCAAGGGCCACGTTTAAAAAAAATAAAAATAATGAATGACTTGCTTGGGGGGGGCGGGGGTGTCTTCGCCCCAGCGCTCCTTATGGGTGGGCCGTCACTGGTGCCGGGTGTGGAGGTGAGATACTGGAGGACCAGGATTAGGGGAGATATCTCCAGAGGTTAGCAGAAGGAGGGTGATGAAATTTTTGTACAACAGAATACGTCAGAAGTGACGTCATGTGTTGAATAGTTTTTTATGTATTCTTTCGTTTCTGAGCATGCGTAGTCTTGCTCTTATGATTTTTTTTCGTACGAAAACCGTACCGATGAAACGAAAATCGGACGTTGAGTTCACACTTGTGTGCTGAGAATCTTGAAGGGGAACCCCGACAAAATTTTGCATAAGGTTCCCCGCAAGATCCATACCAGACCCTTATCCGAGCACACAGCCCGGCAGGTCAGGAAAGGGGAGGGGCGAGCAAGCGCCCCCTCCTCCTGGACCATACCAGGCCACATGCCCTCAAAATGGGGGGGTTGGTGCTTTGGGGCAGGTGGATCCCTGCGCCCCCCACCCCAAAGCACCTTGTCCCCATGTTGAGGAGGACAAGGGCCTCTTCCTGACAACCCTTGCCCGGTGGTTGTCGGGGTCTGCGGGCGACGACTTATCGCAATCTGGAAGCTCCCTTTAACAAGGGGCCTCCCCAGATCACGGCCCCCCACCCTAGGCGAATGGGTATGGGGTACATCGTACCACTGCCCATTCGCCCAAATAAAAAAAGTGTCAAAAATAAACACACTACACAGGTTTTTAAAGTATTTTATTAAGGCAGCTCCAGCTCTTCTCCCTCTTCTGATGACGTGTTCTCTCCTCTCTGGTCCTTCTCTCCTCTCCGGTTCTTCTCCCCTCTGCGCTGTCCTCTCTCTCCGCTATCTTCTGCCCTTCTGCTGGGTCTTCTCCCTCCATTATTCTTCCGATGTTGACTCGCCGCGATCTCCTGGTGTAATGCTGGGTCTGCCGCGTGCAATGACTTATATTGGCATGGGGCGGGGCCATGCGATGACGTAAGTTAGAGGCCACGCCCCTTGTGATGTCATCACCCCAGCAGGAGGTGATGAGAGCAGTAGTTTTGGGGTGGAGAAGAGGGGAAAAGAAGTGGGAATTGGAAACTTGAGGATACTAGTATGAGAAGGCAGAGTAGACGGGACATATTAAAGGGTAGTGGGGATAGTGTTGCCACCTCATCCCTTTAAACCCGAACACATGTGAATTACACAGGTTCTGAGGCTGATTTAATGCAGATAAGGCACCAAGTGAGTTCTATTATCACCTCAAAGTGGTGTTCCGGCCGAAATTATACTTGTTAAATAAAAACACCCCTATAATACACAAGCTTAATGTATTCTAGTAAAGTTAGTCTGTAAACTAAGGTCTTTTTTTTTAGTTTATATTAGTAGTTTGTTATTTTATAATCTTACAGCAGGCCGTGGCCATCTTAAGTGTGGGCATCTGGGGGCGTGGCCAAGACCGGCATGTGAGAAGAAGTGTGTCTCACAGCTCCTCTCCAGCACAGCTCACCGATCCTCTCCCAGCAACGATTCAGAGCCAAAAAACGGCTATCCAGCTGGCTACCGACCCACTTACCCCCCTGGATCAACCACCGGCTTTGTGCACCCGGGGGAAAGCAAAAAAAAAGGAGGAAGAAATGACCTCCGAAATCCAAGATGGCGCTGCCGCGGCCCTGGCACAGCGCACACCGCGAGGTACTGAGAAGTCCAGAGAGGCAGCTAATAAGAAGACCCAGAAGTTACAGGGTAAGGAGTACTCAAGGGACATGCTATACTATGCCCAAAAGCTGGGGGGGCCCCAGGATCAAAGCGCAGGGGGTTCTGCTGAACTGCCTCATGCTGAGGATCGCAGGCCAGGAGAGCTGAGTTCACTGCACACTGACATGCAGGGAGAAACAGACGCTGCTGCTGAGAGGCCCTCCTCACTCCACATAGACACTGATACAGAAGAGTCTGAACAACCAACTCTAGCTGATATACTCAGAGCTGTGCATGTCTGCACAGCGTCTGTGAACACTCTTAAAGAGCAATTTGGTGGGCTGAGAGAGGATGTATCCCTGTTGAGACAGGATTTACAAAAGATCAGAGAGCGTACAACTGCAGTGGAAAGCAGAGTGAGTGACATAGAAGACCAACTCCTGCCAGTTGCTCGGGAGGCACATGCGGCCTATCAACTTGCTAAAGACACTAACAATAGAGCAGATGATATGGAAAATCGCTTGAGACGCAATAACATACGCATTATAGGTCTGCCAGAGAAAACGGAAGGAAGAGATGTTACAACATTTGTAGAAAACTGGCTAGTCGAAATATTTGGAAGAGAAATCTTTTCCCCATTCTTTACGGTGGAGAGGGCGCACCGCACGCCAGGCCGCCCATTACAACCGGGAGCCCCCCCCAGACCCATCCTTGCCCGGCTTATGCATCACCGGGACAGAGAAGCAGTTCTAAGGCATGCACGGGAGAAAGCTAATGTCCAGGTGAATGGGGTCAGAGTGTCGTTTTACCCTGACTTCTCAGCTGAGGTCCAAAAACGCAGAGCTAAATTCTCGGATGTGAAAAGGGGCCTAAGAGCTCTGCAGCTTCCCTATGCTATGCTGTACCCGGCCAAGCTTAGAGTGACCGCCGACAGACAGGCCCATTTCTTTGAATCAGCACAAGATGCAGCCATGTGGTTGGACCGCAACGAACAGGCCTTAAGACGCCGAGCCAGAGAAGAAGGAGACGATCCCGCCTGAGGTATACCGAGGTAGATGACTTCTGGAGAACTATACTGCTGAATCACAGTAAGATTGTTTGCAGCTCACTTATTGTCCTTTGAAGAATGTGGACATTCCCCTCTCGATCCTGCAGTGTACACTACCCATATTCCTTTGGGTAGTGTAATGTTTCTGCCTTATGCTGCTGGGAGCCTTGATATTGCTACGCGTTCAGTGAGCTATCTTGTGAAGTAGGCAAGAGAAAATGCGTTCTTTCCAAGTGAGAGATGAATCGAGAAGGCCATGTTGGCTTTGGTTTCATTACCATTTACATGGGCTTGTCCGGTTGACAGCCTGGCTTTTGGTTTTTGTTGCTTTTTTTCTACCACAGTTTTTTTACTCATACCGAGATATTTGCTACCGAGGAGATCTTTACTGGAAGTACCGCACCTTACTAACTTTCATCACCGTAGGCATTGAAGTTACAATCAAGCTTGAATTTCCTGGCTGGACACAACGGGAGAAGACAAAGACCCCAGCATTTTCTTTTGGGGAAGCTCCCCCAACCACTTTTGCCCCTGTTGATTCAGGTATATCGGGGGGAAATCTGAACGAGACTCTTAAGCGGTCCCAACCCCTGAAGTCATGCTTAGTTTTGCCCAATGGTTGAACTGCCAATAATTTCCTGGAATGTAAGAGGTTTGAGCTCCCCCCTTAAACGTATGATGATTTCCACATGTTTGAAAAAATACCACCCTATGATTCTATGCATGCAGGAGACCCATTTAACGGCCGAAACCAGGTGCTGTCTCAGGTATGCATGGGTGGGGAAAGCTTATCATTCCACTCACACCTCGTACTCAAGGGGGGTGAGTGTAGTGATCCATAACTCTGTAGATTTTCAGGAATTTGATGTATGCGTAGATGATGAGGGACGATATGTATTTTTACATTGCAGAATTGGAAAGCTGAACTGTATATTGGCTTGTGTATACGTGCCCCCGCCGTTCACGGCGGCTGTTCTCCGGCTATTGCTCACTTATTTAGAGGGCCGACCGGATTTGCCGTTGCTGATAGTGGGGGACTTCAATTGCTGGTTGAGTCCCTCTGTGGACAGGCACCCCTGTCTGGGGGCCCCTGTGACGCAGAGAGACTCTCCATTGCTTAGATTGCTTAATGAGGTTGGGTGGGTAGATATATGGAGACTGAGGAATCCGAATGAAAGGCAGTTCTCCTGTTTCTCCAAGACCCACGGGACATTGTCTAGAATTGATTTGGCTGTGGGTAACCTCGCCATGCTCCCGTCCATCTCAGAAGTGCAGTATAAGCCCCGTAGTGTCTCAGACCACTCGCATTTAGTGATTAGCCTGATTATATCCCCGAAATCTGGGCTCCCTAGAGTCCCATGGAAATTCAACGCCTTCTGGCTGAAACTATTTCTAACTCATGGAGAGATGGAGCGGAGCATGGGGGAATTTTTGAACGCCCGGGAATTTTTACAGTCCCCGATGGAACAGTGGGACGCTTTTAAGGCCTATGTGAGAGGGTTGCTCATTTCAGAAATAGGCAAGGTAAAGAAGAACTCATCAGAGCATAAGGAGGAACTTGAAAGACAGGTAGGGGCCCTGGAGGAGTCCTATGTGCGTACCCTGACCGACTCCGCCAGAGAGGCATGGCAGTCAGCTCAATCTGCTTATGAGCGGCTGCTGTCCTCAACGGCGGAGAAAAAGCTATTCTTCTTCAGGCTGGCATTCTATGAGGAAGGTGAAAGTACTGGACGTCTCCTGGCGAGGATAGCCAACTCCCAACAGCGTTCACCGACAATAGGAGCCATTAAAACACCTGAGGGTAGATTGGTGAGCTCCCCTGACCTTATACTGGTAGAATTGGCTAAATTCTATGAGGGTCTATACCTTCCAACGGGGCAATATACCCCGGAGGAACTTGTGGACTATCTACAGGACATTGACTTCCCACACCTCACCAATAGCCAAAGGGAGGCTCTAGATGCCCCCCTCACTATAGAGGAACTACAGACGGCTTTGGCGGCATTCCCAAATTGTAAGGCCCCCGGGGCGGACGGGATACCTATAGAGATCTATAAACAATACGCGGAAATACTTTTGCCTAAATTGCTAATGGTTTTCAATGCGGCTCGGGAGAAACGGAGGCTGCCCCCCTCTATGACCACGGCGAATATAGTACTCATACTGAAACCGGGAAAGGACCCGACAGACCCTGGCTCATATAGGCCCATATCTTTATTACAGAGTGATATTAAACTTCTAGCCAAGGTCCTCGCGCTGAGATTAAACGGCGCCATCACAAGTATTATTCACCCAGATCAGGCAGGGTTCATGCCTAATAAGCCTACAGCGGTTAACCTGAGAAGGCTCTATCTTAATATGCAATCTGCGGCCGACAATGTGGGGCAAAGGGCTTTGCTATCACTGGACGCTATGAAGGCCTTTGATAGCGTTGAGTGGGAGTACTTGTGGGGAGTCCTTGAGCGTTTCATGTTCGGAGAAGTATTTATATCATGGGTGCGCTTGTTGTACCACAACCCGCAAGCGGCTATTCGGGCGTCGGGAGCTATGTCATACACCTTTAAGTTAGGGAGAGGCACGAGGCAGGGGTGTCCTTTGTCACCCCTGCTTTTTGCATTAGCCATAGAACCCCTCGCGATTAAAGTAAGGGCTAACCCTGACATTGTCGGATTTCGCTACGGAGACAAGCAGGAAAAACTGATGCTATATGCGGACGATACCATGATCCTGCTTGGAGACGTAGACAAATCTCTCACAGAAGCCATGACCACCATAGTGGAGTTCGGTAGGTACTCGGGACTCCAGATTAACTGGACCAAATCCTCTCTAATGCTTATTGATGAAGGGGGGGTCCCACCTGACAATAACATGGTACCCCTGACTACTTCGTTCAGATACCTGGGGATCCAGGTGACACCTAGGATCAGAGATTACGCTAGATTAAATATTTCCCCACTGCTACAAAAATTTAGAGAACGGATTAAAACATGGAATTCGCTCTGTCTCTCGGTTGCAGGCAGGGTGAATCTGATAAAAATGATTTTAATGCCCCAACTTTTATACGTACTTCATAACGCACCCATGGTAGTGACCTTAAAGATGTTCAGAATTATCAATTCCCTCTTTAGATTACTTATATGGAAAGGCCGGGCACCCAGGATTAAACTTGAACATCTCCAGCGTCCTAAAGATGAGGGTGGGCTTGCCCTTCCCAATCCCTGGCTCTACTATGTAGCTGCGCAGCTGCAGCAATTAATAGGTTTAATGCACACAAACACAGAGAAAGAGAGAAGTACGTGTAGTTCCTCTGAAATGGTAATGCTACACACAGTAAAAAGAGACTCTGTTCCGATGGCTTTGGAGGCGTTGGATTTTGCTAAGTCAAAAAAGCAATACCCGACCTATGATCTAATTCATAAAATCTGGTCCAAGACCAAATATATACAGGGAGTGACAGGGTATACAGATTACAGCCCAATATGGTTTAATGCTACATACCCAGAAATAGCCAAGATACAACATGGGGCGCAGTGGAGGAAATATGGAGTGCTATATATCAGACAGATCTTTCAAAATGGGAAAATGCACACATTTGAGGCTCTGCGGGAGATCTTTGGGTTACCACAGTCCATGCAGTTTTACTACATGCAATTGAAACATGCTGTGGTGGCTCAGAGTAAATCCTCAGAGTGGATCACCTCACCCACACCTCTGTTTAATTTGATTGCAGGGGTTACCAACACTAAGGGATTTATTTCTCAATGTTACAGTATGCTACTACAGAGCTTTCTAAGTAAACATCCTTTGCAGAGCTTTCTAAGTAAACATCCTTTGGGTATGCGGACAAAATGGGAGAAAGATGTTGGTCCTCTTGATGGAGATCAATGGGAGGAGGTGTTGCAGGCGGTACCTATTTGTTCTCTAAACGTCACGCAGAGATTGACACAACTATATATCATTCTTAGAGTTTACTATACCCCCCATAGATTGCATGTTATAGGCCTTCGGCCCACTCCACTCTGTACCAGATGTAAAAGGGAACATGGGGACCTGATCCACCTACTGTGGAGGTGCCCAAAGCTCCACCTCTATTGGAGGCGGGTGGTGGACACCGTTAACAGGGTATTTCAGGTTGCGGTGCCCACCGATCCAAAACACTGCTTGCTTAATGTAATAGATGAGCTGGGATGGGAGGAAAATACTAGAGTGGCAATTACTAGAGTTATGTTTATGGCACGGAAACTAATAATGACACATTGGATATCAGAAGAGCCTCCTGCTCATAAAGAGTGGATTAATGCTATAGGGGAACTCCTGCGGAAGGAAAAAATAATTTACCAACACAGAGGTTGCCCACAGAAATTTGAGAAAATTTGGGGATCCTGGCTAAATGTCCCTGGGCTTGCCCCGGTGGATTTGGTTGTGGGCAGACTGTTGGGTATGGGTACGTGAGATATCATATGTCATACTGTCGAAATCATTTTTTCCAGATGTATATACCAGTGTATAATTTGCCTTCTTGTCATATCCAATGTGAGACACTGGGGGATGTTAACTAATTATTTAATAAAAGTAATAATAAACAATAAAAAAAAAAAAAAAAAAGTATAATAAAAGGGGGTATTAAGATGTTTACAAGCCAAGTAGATAAATTGTTCAATGTCTCAGGAAATGCTAGAATATTTATACAAATTGCGGTACAGCCATTTATGATGCCTTTGAAGGTAAATTGTTATATTGAATACAAATATAATGTCGGTATGTTTTTCTATATGTTTTTTTTCTCAATAAAAACTTGTTTTTGGATAAAAAAAAAAGTGTGGGCATCTGAAGCCAGACTGTATTTCTTCCTGGATCTCATCCTTGCAGATCTCGCACATGCTCAGTGCAGTACAAGCAATGTAATAGGTTTCAGGTCAGGTTTCCATAGCAACGGCAGTGTCAGAGGAAGTTGCCACCCCTTCTCAGAAGGCATTGCAAACAGGAAATGATGTGATGGGACGCGGCCAGGGAGGAGGAAGTGAAAAATGAATACAGCAGATATACAGTAGGTGCTGAGAAAAAAAAATATCCAATTCGTTTACAGTGCACAGTTTAGTGAGGGATGCTGAAGAGTTGAAAAAGTGGGTGGAACTCCACTTTAACCACTTCAATACCCGCCCATAGTCAAATGACGTCCACAGGAAGGATCTCCCATCCTGGGCAGGCGTCATATGAGGTCTTGGGCTTCCCGGCCGTCTAGGGGGGCACGTGCGCCGCATCACTCGGGAGCCCGTGCGCGTGCCCGGCGGCCGCGATGTCCGCCGGGCACCCACGATTTCCGATAACAGAGCTGGGACGTCCCGTTAGGGGAGAGGAGACACCGATCGTGTATTCCTAATACAGAGGAACACTGATCGGTCTCCTCCCCCTTGTGAGTCCCCTCCCTCTACAGTTAGAATCACTCCCTAGGTAACACATTTAACCCCTTGATCGACCCCTAGTGTTAACCCCTTCCCTGCCAGTGACATTCCTACAGTAATCAGTACATTTTTATAGCACCGATCGCTGTATAAATATGAATGGTCCCAAAATAGTGTCAAAAGTGTCCGGTGTGTCCGTCGCATTGTCACAGTCACGATAAAAATCGCAGATCGCCGCCATTACTAGTTAAAAAAGTAATAATAAAAACGCCATAAATCTATCCCCTATTTGTAGACGCTATACCTTTTGCGCAAACCAATCAATATACGCTTATTGTGATTTTTTTTTTTTAACCAAAAATATGTACAAGAATACATATTGGCCTAAACTGAGAATTTTTTTTTTTTTTTTTTAAATCGGGATATTTATTATAGCAAAACATTAAAAATATTGTGTTTTTTTCAAACTTGTCACTCTTCTTTTGTTTATACTGCAAAAAATAAAAAACGCAGAAAGAAAGCTCTATTTGTGCTCTATTTGTGCGGGAAAAAAATGGGTACAGTGTTGCATGACCGCGCAATTGTCATTCAAAATGCGACAGCATTGAGAACTGAAAATTGGCCTGGGCAGGAAGGGGGTGGAAATGCCCGGTATTGAGGTGGTTAATCAGCCACAGAACCTGTGTAGTTCATATGTGTTGGGTTTTAAAGGGATGAGGTGGCGACTCTAAGTGGGGATAGGATTCAGATTTGCAGAATGCCTTCTAAAAGTGGTGGTTTGCGGTCAATCCAGAGTGGAACCGAGTTCTTTGTGATCTTTTTATTTATTTTTTATTTTTTTTGCTGCTTTCATTAAACTGCTTCAACTGCTGCCTACTGCAGGCAAATGTGCACAACTCAATTTATACTGAGATGATCAAATGAGGAAACCTTCCACCCCAATTAGAGACTAATAAGGAACCCATGAATTTGGGGGATGGTTAAAGAGACACAGACCACAGTCATAAAGATGAGTTTCTCTTAGGCTGCATTCACACCTAGGCATTTTTAGTGATTTTTGCATTTTGCAGATTTGCACTACAGAACGTGTTCCAGTGCAAATCTGCAAAATGCAAAAAGCACTAAAAATGCCATAGGTGTGAATCCAGCCTAAGGCTCCATTCACACTAGCGCGTTTTTTGATGCATTTTGCATTTTGCAGAAATGCACGGGAATTTTTTAACATGGGTTCCTATGGAAGATGTTCACATCAATGCCTTTTTGTACCTCTGCATTTTTGGAAAGGGTCAGGGACTTTTTTTCATGCAAAATGCAGCGTTTTGCATGTAATAGAATTCAATGGACAAGCATCAAAAACGCAGGTGCACCGTTTTTGCAGCGTTTTTGATGCGTTTTTGCCGTTTTTTTTATTTTTTTTATTTTTTTTAAGACTGTAAAAAAAAACTGTAAAAAAAAACATTAAAAAAATGCAAAACGCAAATCGCGGCAAAAACGCTGCTCAAAAACGTGGCAAGCATGAAAAAAAACCCTCCAAAAACGCTCAAAAGCAACATGCATAGGTGTGAATCGAGCCTTAGATCCCAAAAGGAGGTGAGAAGCATTCACTCACAGCAAATGGTCACGTTACAAAAAACAAAATTAGATGCATTACCCCAGGTGTAGCAGAATGTTTGCAAAGCAGTGAGACAGTTTGAATTGCTTGACAGATAGTTGCTACAAAGTAACATTGTTTACAAACATTGATCAGAAAGGAGATAGAGAGTTACAAAGTAACATTGTTTATAAACATTGATCAGATGGGAGATAGAGAGATACAAAGTAACATTGTTTAACCACTTTCCGCTTGCCATATAGCAAAATGATATCCGCAAAGTGGTTAAGTTATCCTGACTGGATGTCATAGGATAAGGCGCACAGCGCGGTGGTGTGGTGTGTCAGTCTGTTGCAAAAAAAAACACACAAAATTGAAAAAAACAACAACTTTATTTGTAAATAACTTTGCAATGCTTCATACCAGTCATAATTTTAGCATCCTACTTATAAAAAAAAATGTTCATAGCCATTCATCCAGTGATTGTACTCATCATCTGCTAGAATTAAGTAGAAAATCAATGTTAAAAAATGGTTATATATATATATATATTTCCCCAAAAAAAATAAAAAAAATAGTTATATATTTATTTTTTGTGATGTAAAGGGGGGCTGTGATGTGAAGGCAGGGCTGGTGCAAGGATTTTTGACACCCTAGGCCAGTGATGGTGAACCTTGGCACCCCAGATGTTTTGGAACTACATTTCCCATGATGCTCCTGCACTCTGCAGTGTAGTTGAGCATCATGGGACATGTAGTTCCAAAACATCTGGGGTGCCAAGGTTCGCCATCACTGCCCTAGGCGAAACCTAATTTTGCCGCCCCCATTTGGCTCCACCCCTGACTCCACCCCCTTTGCCCTTCCCATGTATACCCCACCTTTATATAGATTGCTACCATTTTGGGGGGGGGGGTGGAGTCAGTCACTGAGCCTGGAGGTGGTGGGGGGGCATCGGTATGGCGCCCCTGACTGATGTGTGCTCTATGCCGGCGCCTACCTTGTCTATAGGTAGCGCCGGCCCTGTACATAGGGATATGAATACACAGATAATCAAGGCACCTATCAGTGCCCATGGGCACTGAGTGCCACCTGTATGGGGAGCCACCCCCATCAGTGCAACCTGTCAGTGGGAACCCCTCATAAAGGGCACATCAGGTGCAAGAACATGGGAACTCAGCACAGGGATGGTGGGAACCCCTTATAATGGGCACAGCAGTTGTAAAGACCCGGGAACTCAGCACAGAGATGGTGGGAAACCCTCATAATGGGCACAGCAGGTGTACAGACCCAGGCACTCAGCACAGAGATGGTCGGAACCCCTTATAATGGGCACAGCAGGTGTACAGACCCGGGCACTCAGCACAGAGATGGTGGGAAACCCTCATAATGGGCACAGCAAGTGTAAAGACCCGGGCACTCAGCACAGGGATGGTGGGAACCCCTCATAATGGGCACAGCAGGTGTACAGACCCGGGCACTCGGCACGGATGGTGGGAACCCCTCATAATGGGCACATCAGGTGTACAGACCTGGGCACTCAGCACAGGGATGGTGGGAACCCCTCATAATGGGCACAGCAAGTGTAAAGACCCGGGCACTCGGCACAGATGGTGGGAACCCCTCATAATGGGCACATCAGGTGTACAGACCCGGGCACTCAGCACAGGGATAGTGTTTGGCTCCCCCCAGGACTTATGTGTGAGTATCAGGAGGTGGACGGAAGACACTTCCAGGCTGCTCTGTGTATTATTCCTAGGAGGGGAGTGCAGATCGCTCCATAGACATGTACTGCAGAGCGGCTTCACCAAAATTCTTCTGCTTTCCCCAGTGCCTGAGCTGTGCCGTCTCCGCACTCCTCCCCCCCTTCTTGTGCTTGTCTGTATTGTTATACTGGCACCCAGCTCTACACACACAAGGCTGTGTCATCTCCACACCAGAGAGCTGTGTATACACCAGAGCCACAGTTGCGCCCTAGGTGACAGTGCGCCGTAGGCGGCTGCCTAATCCGCCTAGTGGTAGCACCGTCCCTGCTAACAGTCCATGTGTCCTCTCCCGGCTCCTTCGCTTGCCCGACTGACAATGTCGTCCTATCCGCAGGACAGGGGACAGTTGGAGATCTCCACTCCGATCTGCAGCTCCTCCCACTCCCTGCCCCGCTGATTGGATGACATTGTCAGCAAGGCAGACGGAGGAGCCGGGAGGGGACACACGGGCATGACCGCACAGCACGAGATGAGCGGTAAAACCACGGTCTGCGATAGTCCCGTGCGGACCGCAGTTGCTGCTCATCTCCTGCTGTGCAGCCTAATCAGCAACAGGCCACAGACTGGCACCGGCCCGTGGCCTGGCCAGGGGTTGGGGACCCTGATGTACAGTACCATAATCAGCTAGCGCAATGTCTAATCACAGCACAGCTGGGTCACTGGCGGCACGCGCACGTGCACCCCCCTATCTGGCAGTGCATACTAGGTACGTGATCTGGCACAGAACAGCCGCTCAGCTGCCATACATCTAAGTGAAGCGATGGGCAATTCTTTATAACTGTGACACATTATATTATGGATAGATTCAAGTATTAAACACATTTGTAATAGTGAAAAATTAAAGTGGAGACCCTTTAGAATAAAAGATACCTTACAACAGAGGCACTTTATACTCGTGATAGACTGAAATGGTGTCTCACTCCTCTTGTTGTAAGCTCCGTAATATAAAAATTCTAAATAAAGAGAGAATGGATCTTCATCATTACGTCTACAGTAGGTGGGCGGAGCTGGGAACTCAGATACAGAAAACTGACTGCTGGAGTCACTAGAAACCTGCCAACCCAGAGAGAGAGAGAGAGAGTAAGCTGGCTACACATTATACAATTTTCTTACACAATTTTCCTTTAGGTGTAAAGATTCAAAACCATTTAATATGAGGTCAAACCTAAACACTTTCAAATTGTATGCAATCAGGCAGGCCCATACACTACATCAGGGGTCTCAAATTGGTGGCCCTCCAGCTGTTGTGAACTTACATGTCCCATCATGCCTCTGCCTGTGAGTGATGCTTGTAACTGTCAACCCTGCAATGCTTCATGGGACTTGTAGTTTCACAAAAGCTGGAGGGCCACCAATTTGAGACCCTTGCACTTCATAGTCAGGGCTGTCTTTAATATTGATTGGACCCTGGGCAAACATTTTCTTGAAGCCCTCCGGAATCCACTTATCAAACTATTTGTGGGCAGTATGGGCTCAAGGGGCAGCTGCTTTGGGCCCCACAACAATGACTGGGCCCAGGGCAGCTTCCCCTTTTGCCCCATGTTAAAGACAGCCCTGTACACAGTTGAAGGTAAATCTAGTGGAAATCGAACAAGAAAATTGTATATTGTGTAGCCAGCTTTAGCCAATCAGGACCCACACATTGGGACTCATTTACTAAAGCTGGAGAGTGCAAAATCTGCTGCAGAGAAACCAATCAGCTTCCAGGTTTTTTTGTCAAACCTGAAACAAGCTGAAGTTAGAAGCTGATTGGCTACCATGCATAGCTCACCTGATTTTGCACTCTCCAGTTTTAGTGGCTCTTCTGGGGTCCCCCCGGTGCTTCTCCCCGCATCTGATAACCCCCTCGGAGAAGCACTTCCCTGAGGGGGTTACCTTGTGGGCACGCTCCCGAGTCCAGCGTTTGCGTCCATAGACACGAATGCCGGACTCCGCCCCGCCCCCCTGCATCATTGGATTTGATTGACAGCAGCAGGAGCCAATGGCTGCGCTGCTATCAATCTTTCCAATCAAGACACAAGAACCCCGGGCAGAGAGACAGCGCGTCCCCGGTGGGTCAAGTTCCAGGACTCAGGTAAGTAAATGGGGGGGGGGGGGCTTACACTGCTAGGTGACCGCCCCCCCCCCCCAGTTTACAACCCCTTTATTTTTGCCCTAAAAAGAAACTCTGACTGCCTACAATTTGATTATAATCCATAACTCTCTCTACCCAGTATCTGGGTAATTCTAATTACTACCTGACCTGGTTGCAGTCTTCTTATCATGAGATACTGTACATACGTCATTATGAGATTTGCCCTTATCAAATAATATTTCTACAGCTTTCTGCATATAGATCCCTCAATTACACCAGTTATTATATCCGATAAACCCACACGGAACATATATGAATCACATTCAAATCCAGATCCCCTCAAGATAATGATATAAACGAATGCCATACACCCAACACAGCATAGAGGGGCTCAGTGAAGGTGGCAGTGAAGGTGTGGAGGTGGCGGAGGGGGTCACACATATAGAAGGAGATCTGCCCGGCCTCATAATCCAGATATACCCGGACTCGGGCACCAGGAATATCGGCAGGAAGCTCAATATAACCATTGTCATGTACTACTGAATACTCTTTACCCCTTCTGACTAAACCCCAGGACGCGTCATTACATCCAATCAAGGAGTCACCCCCATCCCTTAATAAACTGTCATAACACATCCCGATTCTCCAGTTATTGGATTTCTGGACATCTACTTCCCAGTAATGTCGCCCTGAGGGAAAAATCTGATTGCCTAAAACTTGGTAATAATTTGAAAATCTGCCTGAAGAATACGAGCGACATTGGCCTCTGCATGACCTTGATACGGTCTTCCTATCATATGAGATGGATACATCAATATGAGCCGTGTCCTCATCCAATAAGATGTCTACAGCTTTCTGTATGTAGATCCCTCCAGTAACCCCAATAATACCAGTTATTATATCAAATAAACCTGTGCGGAACATATTTGTGGCCACAGACAAATCCAGATCCCCTCTATCATAGAGGAGTTGATCATGTCTCTCTCTGTCATCATCATCTTCATCCTCAATATCACACAAGTCACCTGTGTCTGGTTCCTGTAGGATGGTCAATGGATCCGTCGTGGCACACAGCTGCTTAATATGACGCATCTTTTGGGACAGCTTCTCCATCTTTAATTCCAACTGCTGGATAAGTTCATCGACTGCGGGTAAGATCCACTCTGTCCGCCTGGAAATCTCACCCAGGACCCTTTTCTCCAGGTCTTCCAGACGTCTCCTGAGGTCTTTGAACAGGGCGGTGACGCTCTCTACTTTACCATCTGCTTTTCCTTGTACTCTTCCCCTGTATTCCTGCAGACTCCGGACTATTTCTTCTGTCTTCTCTCTCTTAATAATCCATTTCTGAAGATTAATTATCATTTTTATCTTCTTCTTTATAGAGGCCTCTTGAAGGGTCTCCACCTTGTGTCCCCGATGTTCTCCAGCTAAACTGCAGGTGAAGCAGATACAGGCAGAGTCCTCGGTGCAGTAATATTCCAGGATGTTCTTATGGACGGAGCATTTCCTGTTCTCCGGGGTGGTGGTGGGGTCACGTAAGACGTGTTCTGGTGACCTGCTGTGGACTCTCAGGTGGTCATCACATAGAGAAGCTTCACAAAGCAGACAGGATTTCACAGCAGGTACAGAGGTGTGAATACAGTAAGTACAGGAGATGCCGGTCTTCTCTGGTTCTGGTGGAGCAGAAAGGAAACGTTGAGTGATGTTACTCAGAGTGATATTTCTGAGCGGTGAAGGTCTCTCCCAGAACTCCACCCTGCACTGAGGACAGAAATAATCTCCAGTCCCCTCCTGGGTATCAAACACACGGTCAATGCAGACCAGGCAGAAGTTGTGTCCACATTTCAACATGACAGGATCCGTATAAATGTTCAGACAGACAGGACAATCCAGCTCCGCTCTCAGGTCTGAGGACGCCATCGCTGATAGAAGAGACAGAAATGAACAAGGTTCCAAAACCAGCTGTGCAGTCAGAGACAAGGCTAGGAATGTGGCCAGTGTGAGCACAAGGGAGATGTAAAGGTCACAAAACAAAGCTGAAAGACCAGTGACAAAAAAAAAAAATCAATGATCCCACCCAAAAACAAACAAAACAATGGAAACTCAGTCAGGACTGGTTCTCTTTAATCCCCCCTCCCCCCCCAGGCCAATTCTGACACATCCCAGTTACGTGTAAAAACCAGCATTTGTTTGTTGCTAGAAAATTACTTAGTTACGATTAAAGCTCATTATCAGAATTTATTTGACCTATATACACTCTACTTGTAAACAATATGTATAGTAGGTATAAATCATTTAAATACCTACAAAAGTAACTAAGGAAATGATATATATCTTTAATTTAGGTTTACGTGAACCCAATGTTTAATATTTGAAATTTCATGATATTTACCTATATAAACCCTACTGTAAAACAATGAGCTTACTTTATAGATCCTTGCAAACTTACTTTATGTATCTTTATAACATTGTATACTCAATAAACTTCTTTTGACAAGGAAAATTACTTAGAACCCCTAAACATTATATATTTTTTTGAAAGTAGAGGCCCTGGAGATTAAAATGGTGGGTGTTGCACGATATTTGCGCAGATTTTTAGAAAATAATATAAAAAATACAATTTAATGATATTTAGTGCATACAAACACAATATAATACCCAATTTTTTTTTTTTTTTTTGGTAAAATATAAAAGATGATGTTATGCTGAGTAAATAGATACCTATCATGTCACTCTTTAAAATTGCGCACACGCTTGCGGAAGGGCCACAAACTACGATACCTAAAAAAAATCTCCAGAGGTGACAATTTAAAAGCTTTTTATAGGTTATCAGTTTAGCGTTACACAGTAGTTCTGGTGGTAGAGTTTATTGCGCTCAGTGCGATCGCTTTTGACATATGCTTAAAGGACCTACACAAGCATTCCCATATGTGTGGGGGATGCTTTCAATTTTATATACTTTATGATGATACTTTACGCTCGCCGTTACGTTTACACATGTGTGGTGCAATTGGCGTACTAATGTTTGTGGGACCTGCGCGTGCGTTCCTCCTCTGTGCGTAAACAGGGGGGGGGGGGGGGAGGGTTGGATTTCGCTTTACATTTTTATTATAGTTGTATTTAAGTTTTTAAATGTAATTAATAATTTTTCATTCATTTAATATGTTAATATTTATTTTATTTAAAAACAAAAAAATTACACTGACCCTTTAGATTTTTTCTTTTATCAACGTTATTGCTATCACAAGGGATGAACGACATCCCCTACGATAGCATGGGCCGTGACAGGTCCTCTTTATGGTGAGATCTGGAGTCTAGACCCCCCTATCTCTTCTCTGGCCTCTAAAGCATGTGTGGCTGTATGGTTGGTTAAAATAGCGCAGAACCCCCCCCACCACCTGAATCACATCGCATGCAATGCAACTCTGGCAATCGCACTGCATTTTGCGATCTGTTTCGGGGTGTCGTTAAGATAAAATTGACACCCACAGCAGATCGCATGGACACCGTGCAAATGCAATGCGTTTGTCGCATTGCATAAGAGTGAACCTAGACTAAAATGAATGAACTTTAATGTAAGAAACCAGGAGTGGAGGAATGGTATAAACGGAATGAAAAGAAGAATAAATAAATCATTTTTGAAAAATATTTTTTCAACGTCCCGTGCATTGTGGGCGCACAGGCGCCGCCCCCCCCCCTATCTCTTTTGCCGCCTCCCTATCCATGCGCCCGGCCCCTTTCAGGACGCCCGACGCATGGACTCCTATGGTGGGGGCGGGAGGGGGTGTATTTTTTTGAAGCCCCTGATTAGAGCCAGAGGCTTTAATAGGCTTCAAAAAAAGGGTGGGCTCGGGGTGCAGTGAGTGCGCCCTGATCATACCCAATGTGTGACCATAACGAATGAATATTTGCTATTTTCACACCGCATTGCCTCCCCGCAAAATTAGGAGGCAGGTCAGTGAGACCTGTTTTTCTCTACAGAAAAACAACAGTGTCCGAAAAAGACCTGCTCTTCAGGTGGTTAAAGATAAATGGTGCATTTGAGTAAAGAATGATAATGGCTTTTCATTCCAGGAAGAACTTGTTTTTGCTCCTTTTGGATGGTAATTGATGTGATCTGCACACCTTTTATGTCTGATAACACAATACTATTCCAATCACTGGTTTCCCATTCAACCCAAAGTGTCCGTATTGTCTGCAGGTCCCCTGTGGTGAGACATTGGAAGACAATTTGTATGCAGGTTCCTTATGTCTGATCCTGTGTATCTACCCCCACAATATAGTTCTTAGGCTGGATTCACACTTATGCATTTTTAGTGCTTTTTGCATTTTGCAGATTTGGTCTACAGAACTTGTTCCATAGGAAACCATGTAAAATGGGCTGTAGTGCAAATCTGCAAAATGCAAAAAGCACTAAAAATGCATAGGTGTGAATCAGGCCTCAGACAGACCCTGTGTGTTTCACACCATTCCTGGGTTCTGGCATTAAAGTGAAATTATTTTATTTAGCTCCAGACCTTTTCTGGCTCTTTTAGTTTACATGTAACAATCAGTATTTTTTTGCTAGAATTCTTTTTTAAAAAACCCCAAACATTTTATATATATATATATATATATATATATATATATATATATATATATATATATATATATATATATATACTGTATATATTTTTAGCAGAGGCCCTAGAGAATAAAATGGTGGTTGTTGCAACTTTTGACGTCACATGGTATTTGCGCAGCAATTTTTCAAACGCGTTTTTTTTTTAAAACAGCTTCATGCATTAAAAACAAACAAAACACTAAAATTAGGCCAATTTTTTTGGGATAATGTAAAAGATGATATTACGCAGAGTAAATAAATAGATACCTAACAAGTCATGCTTTAAAATTGCGCACACTCGTGGAATGGTGCCAAACTTTGCTACTTAAAAATCTCTATAGGCAAAGTTTTAATTTTTTTTTTTTTACAGGTTATCTGTTTAGAGTTACAGAGAAGGTCTTGGGCTAGAATTATTGCTTTCGCTCTAAAGCTTGCAGGGATACCTCACATGTGTGGTTTGAACGCCATTTACATATGTGGGCGTGACGTACCTATGCGTTTGCTTTTGCGTGCAAGCACTTGGGGACAGGGGCGCTTTACATTAAAAAAAAAAACGAGTACACGACAGTGTTTACAACTGCCGGGCCGGACGTGACATCATAACGTTGTGCCTGGTCTCCGAAAGTCATAGAGATTGCTGGGGACCTACTGGTCCATGGTATTCTCTATGGCAAACTTCTGCCGCCGGCGGATTCCTTCTGCGGTTCGCCGAACGCACGGGCAAGACGGTAGAAGCAGCGGAGGGCGGCGTCCCATCATAGCGGCTGAACAGCGGCTATGATTGTTTTTAAAGTGCAGGGAATCGTAAAGCGTAAAAGAATGATATCTGAATGATGCCTGCAGCTGCCCCATCATCCAGGTACCCCCACTCAAAGTCCAGGACGCGGGTGGGTAGTGGTTAAAAACCTCCGTAGGCAACGGTTTAAATTTCTTATAGGTTACCTGTTGTTGTTGGTTGTGGGGTGCTAGAATTATTGCTCTTGCTTTAACATTTACCGTGATACCTCACATGTGTGGTGCGAACACTGTTTACATATGCGTGTGTGGCTTATGTATGCATTCGCTTCTGTGCACGAAAATGGAGGGATGGGGCGCTTTGATTTTTTTTATGCTGTCCCTTTAATTTATTTTGGTCACTTTTATTCTTATTACAGGGAATATAAATATCCCTTGTGATAAAAATAAGGGATGACAGGTCCTTTTTATGGAGAGACCCAGGGGCGTAGCTATAGGGGTCTCAAGGGTCTCAATTGTGACCCGACCCCATGCTCCAGGGGGCCCATGCGGCCCCCCTGCACCAAAATCCATAGTACCCAGCACGGTGCAAGAGAGCATTGGAGGGGTTGAGGCGGGAGGTGTAGAGTAAGAAATGACGGTATGGTAGTGAGGGAGAGGAGCAGACAGCAGCCCCCCCCCTGTCCCCTCTGGACAGTGACTGCATGGCAGGAGGAGCACACATGAGCCAGACTGGTATGTTAAGCCTGATTTGCCCTTCTGTCCCAGAGCCATATACCAATCAGTGAGAGGGGGAAAGGGGACCAGTTTCGTTCCATGAGTGATCGGGGCTGCCCGAGAGTGAAGTGTGGAGGAGTGGTGGAGTCCATGGATCACTTTCTACTTCAGTGCCCTTTTAATATAGAGGTGTACAAGAGGGTTGGGAGGGCTCTGAGTATACCCTTCCTCCCCCATATGAGTTATGCAGAGTGGGTGTATGGGGCATTCCAGACTCGTCGGGATTATGATTTGGAAACACTTTTTTTAGTTAGTCTAGTAGTCCGTTATTTCACGTGGAGTGCACAGTGTCAGGTGTCCTTACGGAGTAAAATCCTCCCTGTCGAAGTGGTGGTGCAGGACATTCTGGGTGAGGTTGGGAAGATTCGGGGTCTTGAGAAAGGCAGGTGGCAGCAGGAGGCCTGGATAAGGGCGTGGAGGAATATCAGGACTCTGTAGCTGCTGCCTGTTGATCTCGGGGTGTGCGGCTTTTCTTTGTATTCTTGATTCACTCCCCTAGATTTTCAAGATCAAATCTATTTTTGATAAAAGGCTACATGCATGGTGACGGTGATGTTCCTTAGTCTGGCTCTCCCATAGGGATTGTGTTGTGTGCAATTTGGTTTGTACCATTTATTATGTTCTTGTTTTGTATTATCATATTCAATTATTTTGTAAATATGTTTTATTTATTTATTATGGTTTTATTGTATATAAGTTGTTGTTTGTAAGATTTTTCAATAAACAAAATTAACCCCTTATAATGGCACAGCAGGTGTACAGACTCAGAAACTCAGCACAGGGATGGTGGGAACCCCTCATAATGGGCACAGCAGGTGTACAGACCCAGGAACTCAGCACAGGGATGGTGGGAACCCCTCATAATGGGCACAGCGGGTGTACAGACCTGGGAACTTAACACAGGGATGGTGGGAACCCCTCATAATGGCACAGCAGGTGTACAGACCTGGGAACTTAACACAGGGATGGTGGGAACCCCTCATAATGGGCACAGCAGGTGTACAGACCCAGGAACTCAGCACAGGGATGGTGGGAACCCCTCATAATGGGCACAGCGGGTGTACAGACCTGGGAACTTAACACAGGGATGGTGGGAACCCCTCATAATGGTAACTTCAGGTGTACAGACCCGGAAACTCAGCTCACAGATGATGGGAACCCCTTATAATAGGCACAGTATGTGTACAGACCCGGGAACAGAGCACAGGGATGGTGGGAACACCTCGTAATGGGCACAGCAGCCAGCAGGTGTACAGACCCAAATACTCAGTACAGGGATGGTGGCAACCTCTCATAATGGGCACAGCAGGTGTACAGACCCGAGAACTCAGCACAGGGATGGTGGGAACCCCTCATAATGGGCACAGCAGGTGTACAGACCCGAGAACTCAGCTCAGAGATGATTGGAACCCCTCATAATGGGCACAGCAGGTGTACAGACCCGGGAACTCAGCTCAGAGATGATGGGAACCCCTCACAATGGGCACAGGAGGTGTACAGACCCGGGCACTCAGCACAGTGATGGTGGGAACCCCTCATAATGGGCACAGCAGCCAGCAGGTGTACAGACCCAAAAACTCAGCACAGGGACGGTGGCAACCCCCTATAATGGGCACAGCAGGTGTACAGACCCGAGAACTCAGCACAGGGATGGTGAGAACCCCTCATAATGGGCACAGCAGCCAGCAGGTGTACAGACCCAAATACTCAGCACAGGGATGGTGGCAACCCCTCATAATGGGCCCAGCAGGTGTACAGACCCGGGAACTCAGCACAGGGATGGTAGGAACCCCTCATAATTGGCACAGCAGGTGTACAGACCCGGGAACTCAGCTCAGAGATGATGGGAACCCCTCACAATGGGCACAGGAGGTGTACAGACCCGGGCACTCAGCACAGTGATGGTGGGAACCCCTCATAATGGGCACAGCAGCCAGCAGGTGTACAGACCCAAATACTCAGCACAGGGACGGTGGCAACCCCCCATAATGGGCACAGCAGGTGTACAGACCTGAGAACTCAGAACAGGGATGGTGGGAACCCCTCATAATGGGCACAGCAGCCAGCAGGTGTACAGACCCAAATACTCAGCACAGGGACGGTGGCAACCCCCCATAATGGGCACAGCAGGTGTACAGACCTGAGAACTCAGAACAGGGATGGTGGGAACCCCTCATAATGGGCACAGCAGCCAGCAGGTGTACAGACCCAAATACTCAGCATAGGGATGGTGGCAACCCCTCATAATGGGCACAGCAGGTGTACAGACCCGGGAACTCAGCACAGGGATCGTGGGAACCCCTCATAATGGGCACAGCAGGTGTACAGACCCGGGAACTCAGCACAGGGATGGTGGGAACCCCTCATAATGGGCACAGCAGGTATACAGACCCGGGAACTCAGCTCAGAGATGATGGGAACCCCTCATAATGGGTACAGCAGGTGTACAGACCCGGGAACTCAGCACAGTGATGGTGGAAACCCCTCATAATGGGCATAGTAGGTGTACAGACCCAGGCACTCAGCACAGTGATGGTGGGAACCCCTCATAATAGGCACAGCAACCAGCAGGTGTACAGACCCAAATACTCAGCACAGGGACGGTGGCAACCCCTCATAATGGGCACAGAAGGTGTACAGACCCGAGAACTCAGCACAGGGATGGTGGGAACCCCTCATAATGGGCACAGCAGGTGTACAGACCCGGGAACTCGGCACAGGGATGGTGGGAACCCCTCATAATGGGCACAGCAGGTGTACAGACCCGAAAACTCAGCACAGGGATGGTGGGAATCCCTCATAATAGGCACAGCAGCCAGCAGGTGTACAGACCGAAATACTCAGCACAGGGACTGTGGCAACCCCTCATAATGGGCACAGCAGGTGTACAGACCCGGGAACTCAGCTCAGAGATGATTGGAACCCCTCATAATGGGCACAGCAGGTGTACAGACCCGAGAACTCAGCACAGGGATGGTGGGAACCCCTCATAATGGGCACAGAAGGTGTACAGACCCGAGAACTTAGCACAGGGATGGTGGGAACCCCTCATAATGGGCACAGAAGGTGTACAGACCCGGGAACTGAGCACAGGGATGGTGGGAAACTGCCATTCTGCTCCTTGACAGCGAGGTGTGAGGTTGCTGGTTCCTTTGCTCCTGTGCTTCCAAAGACCACGGGCTAGAGTTGCTCCTCTGACCCAGGAGTGATGCTGGATCCTGTGGAGGACCCTGGTGGAGGCCCCCTGGATAGGCCTCAGCCTGTGGACGACACTGGGCCTGGCCCAAGGAAAGATGAGTCCCTGTCTGCCTTTAGACGGAGGGTTATTGAAACGCTGAAGCGGAATGAGAAGGAAGAGAAGTTGGTGGCTTTGAAAAATGAATTTAAAAAGAAAAAGCAGATTTGTGCCAAAGTGTTCAGCAAGAAAAGACCGGCTCTGAGGCCTGAGCTGAAAGACCTGGAACAAGCTCTGCGGAAGCAGAAAGAACTGGTGAGTTCTCTGAAGGAGAATAGTGGAGCATTTAAAGAGAAATATAAGAATGAAGAAAGATTCAGCCAAATGAGAAGAGGAGCCGCTTCCTGCATGGAGGGTGAGGAGACCAGTGAGGAGATGCAGCTACAGACAGCAGAGAGTGAGAAAGTGGGCCCGGAGGATGAGCCCATCTCTTCAACACCTCAGACATCTGCTGAGTCCTCAATGGTGGAGGCCTCTGTCCCCTTCACTCCCCAGCAATGTGGAACATCTGAGCAGGAGGTTGAAGGTTCTGCCATGCTGGATTTCATCAATAAACTTGAATCCACTTCCCAGGATGGTGAGGAAAAGATGGACGCCGTTCCTAGCCCTGTGGAAGAAAGACCTGTGGAGAGACAAGGTGCAGGTACAGTGTGTGTGCAGGATGATGGTGTGAACTTTAATGACAATGTGCTTGCTGAGGGTTGTAGTGCTGCAGGCAGTCAGCCCAGACCCATAGACAATACACAGCATGCAATAACATCTGCTAATAACTGTCAGCTTCAGTCTGCAGAGAGGTCCATGGACAATACAGAGACTTTGCCTGGACCAGGCACAGCGGCTGTTCCTGTGAATGGTGGAGGAGATGCTGGGTGCAGTAGTGCTACAGCTTTCCAGGAGTCTGCAGCAGCCATGACTGTGATGGGGAGGGTGCTGCCTCTAATCAGAAGACTGCTATCCCAGCTGATTCAGACTCTCTGCCAGCAGGTTTGATTGTGTCTAAGGACAAGACTGCAAATGCTGCTGGTGGAAGAAAAACTTATGCTGGTGTTGCTGCTACAAGATCTGGGAAGGGGCAGCAAGCAGGGAAGGAGCATGAAAATGTTTTATCTTCCTCCATGTTTAAAAGGAGGAATGTTGTGCAATTAAAATGGGAAGGCAGTGGAATCCCCCCCACATAGGAGGACAGTGGTGGATAAGATTCTACAGATGGGGTTTACACCCACAGATATCTTCGCATAGGTGTGCGCAGCCTCTTGCATTAGGGTGTGCACCCCAAAGCTCAAATACATATGCATGTGTATATGTACTGATGGTGTCAGTAGGGCAGTGGACAGTGTAATTTAGTTAATTTTCTTTTCCCCAAACTTTTGGCCTTGTGTAACATTTTTTTGGGGGGATGAAATATCAGTGGTCAAAACAGGGGGGAATATGCAGCACACAAGGCAATTAGGGTGTGCCCAGGCACACCAGGCACACCCTGTGTGCACGCCTATGTATCTTCGCCCTGATCAGTCCGGCAGGTTCCTATGAATATGATTTGTCCTTTATCCGTCCGGAGTCTTTGGACATATTTTGGGAGAAATATGAGCACGTGTGTAGGGGCCTGCCGGACTGGAAAGGGCTCATCCCAAAGCTTGTATCATGCCAGCCCCTCATTAAAATGGTCACAATTTTGGTCCGCAATGAATCCATACCACAGGGGGATTTATCTGTATGGTTGAGGAGGTATGGAGATGTCCTGAGCCCCCTAAAAAAGATTGTGGACAATCGGGGAATATGGACAGGGGGATGGTCTGTGCAGCTAAAATTAAAGGTTGTTGATAATGTTGTCCAGCATCTGCCATCCTCAGCTTTCCTGGGGAGGGACAGGCTGACCATCTTCTATCCAGGCCAGCCAAAGCTCTGCAATAAGTGTGGAGATAAAGGACATCTCGCATCCTCCTGTCCAGTGATGAAGTGCTCTCTGTGTCAGGGTATAGGACATTTGGCGAAAGACTGTAATATCATCAGGTGCAATCTGTGCAATGCGGTGGGACATCCTTACAGTCAGTGTCCTGAGGCAATGCACAACAATCCTGAGCTCATGAGAGAGTTCTTCCGCATGGACATGGAGGATGCTCAGAGCTTAGCAGCTGGGGTGCCTGTGAGTCCATCTGAGTCTGTGTCAATACCCAATGTGTCTCCCCAATCTGTGGTGCCCCAGTCTGTGCCAATACCTAATGTGTCTCCCCAATCTGTGGTGCCCCAGTCTGTGCCAATACCTAATGTGTCTGTGTCTCCCCAGTCTGTGCGTTTACCTAGTGTGCCTGTGTCTTCTGTAAGTAAGGTATCGGTTGCCAAAAATGTGTCCAATCCTTCTGTGTCTGTGTCTTCTAAAATTGCAGAGGCAGCAAGAGGTGCTGAGGCAGGTGCGTCAGGTGTGGTGCCAACCCCCCTCCCCCGACGCTGCAGGGTTTCTATTAAGGATCGTGGGGTGCAGAGGAGTGGGGTGGATGGTGGAGAGGCTGGCCTGGTGGTAGATAAGGGAAGGGGGAGTGGGGGGGTGGGGGGTGAAGGGGAGGATAGGGGTGGGGAGGCTGTTGAGTCTGGTTTGTCTAAGGATGATATGGAGTGGTTGGAGGATAGGAGGAGGAGGGGCAAAAGAAGGAAAAAAGGGGGTTCAGTTACCTTAAATCCTAAATTTTTGCCTTTAGAAAATAAGTTTAAGGTCCTGTCTGATGATGATGATGATGATGATTATGAGGATGAATGGGACTCATTCAGTTCTGCATCCTCTATGGAGGATGAGTGCCAGGGTGCTACAAAGCGCGCTGGTTCTCCAGGAAGAGGGAGTAGTCAGGCTAAGAAACGGCTGCCTCAACTACCCTAATGGCAGTTCCCACTCCGTTAAAAGTGGCAACCATTAATGTTGCCAGCTTAAGATCAGTAAGTGCTCGTCATATGGCCTTATTTTTGCTCAGCGAGTTTGATGCTGACATTTTGTTTTTGCAAGAAACCCATCTGAGTAGTCTGGCCGATATACATCTGGCAAAAAAGGAGTGGAGACGTGGTCCCTCATTTTGGTCTCTTGCGGCCGAGCCTTACAGCGGAGTTGCAGTCCTTTTTTCTGGTATGGTAACGTGCCGGCGGGTAATTGAGGTAGAGATAGGGAGATGCATGGTCTTAGACGTCTCTGTGAAGGGGCAGGACTTGCGCCTGATTAACATCTATGGTCCCCAGACGAAGTGGGACAGGAAATGCCTCTTTACAAAGATTAAGCCTTTTCTTTTTACGGCCCAGCAGGTTATCTTTGGAGGTGATTTCAACACCATTACTAGGTCTAAAGACAGGAGAGGTTTCAGAGATAAGCTGGGCTATGACACCCTTTTTCTTAATGCGATAGTTAGGGAAGCAGGTCTGGTAGATGCGCACATTAAGCGCTGCCCAGACAGCACGGGGTTCAGTTTTCAGCAAGGTAGTAGTCAGAGTAGGATAGATAGGGTTTTTTTAAAGGGAGACTCCGCTTTTTCGGCACCTGTGTGTCGGGCAGTGGAGTTTTCTGATCACTGTATTCTATCTGTGACTCTGAATGCCCCAGACATGCCACCTAGGGGGAGGGGTATCTGGAGATTGAATTCGGCCCTCCTGGAAGACGAGAGAGTAAGACAATCCTTTGAGGATTTTTTTCAAGCACAGGTAACGATCCTAGACTTTTGCAACAGCAAGTCAGAATGGTGGGAGCTTGTTAAACAGCGGACTGTTGGGCTTTTCAAGGCCATAGGAAGAAAGAAGCAGCAAGATAAGTATATCACCTACCAGCGTTTGCGGAGGAAACTTGACCGCCTTGTTTCGAATGGAGGAGATTCTAGGGCGATCTCTGAGGTGAAGCTCCTCCTTAGGAGACATCAATATGACCGGCACGCCTCTTTGGTTGAGGAGAGGGATTACGGGAAATACCATTCGCCTGACCCTTACCAGAACTGTAAACAGAGCGTAGTAGTTAAGACGGTCAATGGCCTGAGAGACAGTACGGGCTCTCTGACGAAGTCTAGGTCAGGGATCCTGGAGGTTGTCAGGTCATACTATGCCGATCTCCTGGGAGGAAGGAACCTTGATCGGACAAGGATGTTGGGTTTTTTGGACTCTACACCAGGACTGGAAAGTAATGTTCCTTTGATGAATTTGACAGATGAAATCACTGCAGATGAGGTAATTCAGGCTATTGATAAACTAGCCATCAAGAAAACTCCAGGGCCAGATGGTTTGACAGCCGAGTTCTATAAATGTTTTAAAACGATCCTGGCTCCCTACCTTGCGGAGGTTTTTAATGGCTGTTTGAATGAGGGTTCTCTCCCTCCCTCCATGAGGCAATCTGCAGTGATCCTTCTGTCAAAGGGTAAAGATCCTTCGATGATTGGGAATTGGTGCCCCATTAGCCTTCTTAATGTTGATAGAAAGATACTGGCAAAGATTTTCTTCTGGCGATTATCACCAGTTGCAGGCAGTTTGTTATCCCGCCACCAGCACTGTTCGGTCCAAGGTAGAAGCAATTTCTCAGCGGTGTTAGCTGTCCGGGAGGCCTTGGAGCGTTGTAGGGCTGCTGGTTGGGGTAAATATTTGCTGACATTGGATCAGGCTAAGGCCTTTGATCGGGTTAATCATGAGTACTTGTGGCTCCTTCTTGACAAATATGGCCTGGAGGGGGGTTTCATTGATTGGCTCAAGATTTTGTACAAAGGGGCTGAAAGCTTTCCTCTGGTTAATGGTTGGGTCGGGCAGCCCTTTGCGGTCGGCTCGGGTGTGCGTCAGGGGTGTCCATTGAGTCCTCTGCTATATGTGTTTGCAATCGACCCCTTCATTAGAAGGCTAGAGAGTGGACCATTGTGTGGGGTACCTTTGGGCATTGCTGGTGAGCCTCCTTTGAAGGTTGTGGCCTATGCTGATGATGTTTCTGTTTTTATCTCTGGGACTGCGGAGGCGCAGGAGGTGGTCTCAGTGATAGGGCAGTATGCAGAGGCATCTGGTTCAAAGGTCAACCAGGACAAGTGTGAAGCTTTCTGGATGGGTGTGGAAGGGGAGAGCTTTGTTCTCCCGGATGAATTCCCGGAGCCCCAACAAAAAATTCGAGTTCTAGGCATTGAATTCGGCCCAGGTGACTATGGTCATGCAAATTGGGTGAACAGGCTGGAGAATGCCGATGCCAAGGTGGCAAGCTGGAAAGGTTGGCAGCTTTCCTTGAGAGAAAAGGTTGATCTGATCAAGACTTACCTGATTCCGATTTTTCTGTATGTCAGTTTTGTTTGCGTTTTGCCAGTTTCTCTCTATACCAGGATCTATAGTTGTTTCTTCCAGCTGTTATGGGGGAACAGAATAAACCTTGTCAAAAGGAATGTGACTTACCTTCCTAGGCGGGAGGGTGGTCTAGGGATGGTCAACCCTGTAGTCTTTTTCTCTCTGATGTTTCTGAAGTACAATCTTGGTAACATGTTGGCAGGGAGACCGCCTGGGTGGGTTGGTATTTTCCAGTCCTGGTCCTTTCTGCGAGACTGGGAGAATGGTGGGCCAGTGAAGAGCCTGAGGGTCAAGCATGAACAGCTCCTGGCTTATGTTGCCCCGTGTTTGAAAATGCTTCGGCAGTGGCAAGTAACAGCAGGAGAAGTCAAATCTCTTCCAAGGAAACTTCTTGAGAAGCGGATCATGAGCTCTGCTTTTTGCGAGCCACTGGATTGCCCAAGCCTGGTTTTGGGGGTGGGTTTGCGATTAATTTGGAGAGAATCCCAATGAAGTTTAGGGATCAGGCTTGGCTTGCCTTTCATGGAAAACTATATGTGAAGGGCAACTTGAAGTTTCTTTCCATGAGTGATCGGGGCTGCCCGAGAGTGGAGTGTGGAGGAGTGGTGGAGTCCATGGATCACTTTCTACTTCAATGTCCTTTTAATATAGAGGTGTACAAGAGGGTTGGGAGGGCTCTGAGTATACCCTTCCTCCCTCATATGAGTTATGCAGAGTGGGTGTATGGGGCATTCCAGACTCGTCGGGATTATGATTTGGAAACACTTTTTTTAGTTAGTCTGGTAGTCCGTTATTTCACGTGGAGTGCACGGTGTCAGGTATCCTTACGGGGTAAAATCCTCCCTGTCGAAGTAGTGGTGCAGGACATTCTGGGTGAGGTTGGGAAGATTCGGGGTCTTGAGAAAGGCAGGTGGCAGCAGGAGGCCTGGATAAGGGCGTGGAGGAATATCAGGACTCTGTAGCCGCTGCCTGTTGATCTCGGGGTGTGCGGCTTTTCTTTGTATTCTTGATTCACTCCCCTAGATTTTCAAGATGAAATATATTTTTGATAAAAGGCTACATGCATGGTGACGGTGACATTCCTTAGTCTGGCTCTCCCATAGGGATTATGTAGTGCACAATTTGGTTTGTACCATTTATTATGTTCTTGTTTTGTATTATCATATTCAATTATTTTGTAAATATGTTTTATTTATTTATTATGGTTTTATTGTATATAAGTTGTTGTTTGTAAGATTTTTCAATAAACAAAATTAACCCCTTATAATGGCACAGCAGGTGTACAGACTCAGGAACTCAGCACTGGGATGGTGAGAACCCCTCATAATGGGCACAGCAGGTGTACAGACCCAGGAACTCAGCACAGGGATGGTGGGAACCCCTCATAATGGGCACAGCGGGTGTACAGACCTGGGAACTTAACACAGGGATGGTGGGAACCCCTCATAATGGTAACTGCAGGTGTACAGACCCGGAAACTCAGCTCACAGATGATGGGAACCCCTTATAATAGGCACAGTATGTGTACAGACCCGGGAACAGAGCACAGGGATGGTGGGAACACCTCGTAATGGGCACAGCAGCCAGCAGGTGTACAGACCCAAATACTCAGCACAGGGATGGTGGCAACCCCTCATAATGGGCACAGCTGGTATACAGACCTGGGAACTCAGCACAGGGATGGTGGGAAACTGCCATTCCACTCCCTGACAGCGAGGTGTGAGGTTGCTAGTTCCTTTGCTCCTGTGCTTCCAGAGACCAGGGACTAGAGTTGCTCCTCTGCCCCAGGAGTGATGCAGGATCCTGGGGAGGATCCTGGTGGAGGCCCCCTGGATAGGCCTCAACCTGTGGATGACACTGGGCCTGGCCCAAGGAAAGATGAGTCCCTGTCTGCCTTTAGACGGAGGGTTATTGAAACGCTGAAGCGGATTGAGAAGGAAGAGGAGAAGTTGGTGGCTTTGAAAAATGAATTTAAAAAGAAAAAGCAGATTTGTGCCAAAGTGTTCAGCAAGAAAAGACCGGCTCTGAGGCCTGAGCTGAGAGACCTGGAACAAGCTCTGCGGAAGCAGAAAGAACTGGTGAATTCTCTGAAGGAGAATAGTGGAGCATTTAAAGAGAAATATAAGAATGAAGAAAGATTCAGCCAAATGAGAAGAGGAGCCGCTTCCTGCATGGAGGGTGAGGAGACCAGTGAGGAGATGCAGCTACAGACAGCAGAGAGTGAGAAAGTGGGCCCGGAGGATGAGCCCAGCTCTTCAACACCTCAGACATCTGCTGAGCCCTCAATGGTGGAGGCCTCTGTCCCCTTCACTCCCCAGCAATGTGGAACATCTGAGCAGGAGGTTGAAGGTTCTGCCATGCTGGATTTCATCAATAAACTTGAATCCACTTCCCAGGATGGTGAGGAAAAGATGGACGCCGTTCCTAGCCCTGTGGAAGAAAGACCTGTGGAGAGACAAGGTGCAGGTACAGTGTGTGTGCAGGATGATGGTGTGAACTTTAATGACAATGTGCTTGCTGAGGGTTGTAGTGCTGCAGGCAGTCAGCCCAGACCCATAGACAATATACAGCATGTAATAACATCTGCTAATAACTGTCAGCTTCAGTCTGCAGAGAGGTCCATGGACAATACAGAGACTTTGCCTGGACCAGGCACAGCGGCTGTTCCTGTGAATGGTGGAGGAGATGCTGGGTGCAGTAATGCTACAAGTTTCCAGGAGTCTGCAGCAGCCATGACTGTGATTGATCCCAGAAAAGAAACCATGTGCTCGGGGGAGGGGGAGGGTCCTGCCTCTAATCAGAAGACTGCTATCCCAGCTGTTTCAGACTCTCTGCCAGCAGGTTTGATTGTGTCTAAGGACAAGACTGCAAATGCTGCTGGTATAAGAAAAACTTATGCTGGTGTTGCTGCTACAAGATCTGGGAAGGGGCAGCAAGCAGGGAGGGAGCATGAAAATGTTTTATCTTCCTCCATGTTTAAAAGGAGGAATGTTGTGCAATTAAAATGGGAAGGCGGTGGAATCCCCCCACATAGGAGGACAGTGGTGGATAAAATCCTGCAGATGGGGTTTACACCCGGAGATATCTTCGCCCTGATCAGTCCGGCAGGTTCCTATGAATATGATTTGTCCTTTATCCGTCCGGAGTCTTTGGACATATTTTGGGAGAAATATGAGCACGTGTGTAGGGGCCTGCCGGACTGGAAAGGGCTCATCCCAAAGCTTGTTTCACGCCAGCCCCTCATTAAAATGGTCACAATTTTGGTCCGCAATGAATCCATACCACAAGGGGATTTATCTGTATGGTTGAGGAGGTATGGAGACGTCCTGAGCCCCCTAAAAAAGATTGTAGATGATCGGGGAATATGGACGGGGGGATGGTCTGTACAGCTAAAATTAAAAGTTGTTGATAATGTTGTCCAGCATCTGCCATCCTCAGCTTTCCTGGGGAGGGACAGGCTGACCATCTTCTATCCAGGCCAGCCAAAGCTCTGCAATAAGTGTGGAGATAAAGGACATCTCGCATCCTCCTGTCCAGTGATGAAGTGCTCTCTGTGTCAGGGTATAGGACATTTGGCAAAAGACTGTAATATCATCAGGTGCAATCTGTGCAATGCGGTGGGACATCCTTACAGTCAGTGTCCTGAGGCAATGCACAACAATCCTGAGCTCATGAGAGAGTTCTTCCGCATGGACATGGAGGATGCTCGGAGCTCAGCAGCTGGGGTGCCTGTGAGTCCATCTGAGTCTGTGTCAATACCTAATGTGTCTCCCCAATCTGTGGTGCCCCAGTCTGTGCCAATACCTAATGTGTCTGTGTCTCCCCAGTCTGTGCGTTTACCTAGTGTGCCCATGTCTTCTGTAGGTAAGGTATCGGTTGCCAAAAATGTGTCCAATCCTTCTGTGTCTGTGTCTTCTAAAATTGCAGAGGCAGCAAGAGGTGCTGAGGCAGGTGCGTCAGGTGTGGTGCCAACCCCCCTCCCCCGACGCTGCAGGGTTTCTATTGAGGATCGTGGGGTGCAGAGGAGTGAGGTGGATGGTGGAGAGGCTGGCCTGGTGGTAGATAAGGGAAGGGGGAGTGGGGGGGTGGGGGGTGAAGGGGAGGATGGGGGTGGGGAGGCTGTTGAGTCTGGTTTGTCTAAGGATGATATGGAGTGGTTGGAGGATAGGAGGAGGAGGGGCAAAAGAAGGAAAAAAGGGGGTTCCGTTACCTTAAATCCTAAATTTTTGCCTTTAGAAAATAAGTTTAAGGTCCTGTCTGATGATGATGATGATGATGATGAGGATGAATGGGACTCATTCAGTTCTGCATCCTCTATGGAGGATGAGTGCCAGGGTGCAACAAAACGCGCTGGTTCTCCAGGAAGAGGGAGTAGTCAGGCTAAGAAACGGCTGCCTCAACTACCCTAATGGCAGTTCCCACTCCGTTAAAAGTGGCAACCATTAATGTTGCCAGCTTAAGATCAGTAAGTGCTCGTCATATGGCTTTATTTTTGCTCAGCGAGTTTGATGCTGACATTTTGTTTTTACAAGAGACCCATCTGAGTAGTCTGGCCGATATACATCTGGCAAAGAAGGAGTGGAGACGTGGGCCCTCATTTTGGTCTCTTGCGGCCGAGCCTTACAGCGGAGTTGCAGTCCTTTTTTCTGGTATGGTAACGTGCCGGCGGGTAATTGAGGTAGAGATAGGGAGATGCATGGTCTTAGACGTCTCTGTGAAGGGGCAGGACTTGCGCCTGATTAACATCTATGGTCCCCAGACGAAGTGGGACAGGAAATGCCTCTTTACAAAGATTAAGCCTTTTCTTTTTACGGCCCAGCAGGTTATCTTTGGAGGTGATTTCAACACCATTACTAGGTCTAAAGACAGGAGAGGTTTCAGAGATAAGCTGGGCTATGACACCCTTTTTCTTAATGCGATAGTTAGGGAAGCAGGTCTGGTAGATGCGCACATTAAGCGCTGCCCAGACAGCACGGGGTTCACTTTTCAGCGAGGTAATAGTCAGAGTAGGATAGATAGGTTTTTTTTAAAGGGAGACTCCGCTTTTTCAGCACCTGCGTGTCAGGCAGTGGAGTTCTCTGATCACTGTATTCTATCTGTGACTCTGAATGCCCCAGACATGCCACCTAGGGGGAGGGGTATCTGGAGATTGAATTCGGCCCTCCTGGAAGACGAGAGAGTAAGACAATCCTTTGAGGATTTTTTTCAAGCACAGGTAACGATCCTAGACTTTTGCAACAGCAAGTCAGAATGGTGGGAGCTTGTTAAACAGCGGACTGTTGGGCTTTTCAAGGCCATAGGAAGAAAGAAGCAGCAAGATAAGTATATCACCTACCAGCGTTTGCGGAGGAAACTTGACCGCCTTGTTTCGAATGGAGGAGATTCAGGGGCAATCTCTGAGGTGAAGCTCCTCCTTAGGAGACATCAATATGACCGGCACGCCTCTTTGGTTCAGGAGAGGGATTACGGGAAATACCATTCGCCTGACCCTTACCAGAACTGTAAACAGAGCGTAGCAGTTAAGACGGTCAATGGCCTGAGGGACAGTACGGGCTCTCTGACGAAGTCTAGGTCAGGGATCCTGGAGGTTGTCAGGTCATACTATGCCGATCTCCTGGGAGGAAGGAACCTTGATCGGACAAGGATGTTGGGTTTTTTGGACTCTACACCAGGACTGGAAAGTAATGTTCCTTTGATGAATTTGACAGATGAAATCACTGCAGATGAGGTAATTCAGGCTATTGATAAACTAGCCATCAAGAAAACTCCAGGGCCGGATGGTTTGACAGCCGAGTTCTATAAATGTTTTAAAACGATCCTGGCTCCCTACCTTGCGGAGGTTTTTAATGGCTGTTTGAATGAGGGTTCTCTCCCTCCCTCCATGAGGCAATCTGCAGTGATCCTTCTGTCAAAGGGTAAAGATCCTTCCATGATTGGGAATTGGCGCCCCATTAGCCTTCTTAATGTCGATAGAAAGATACTGGCAAAGATTTTCTTCTGGCGATTATCACCAGTTGCAGGCAGTTTGTTATCCCGCCACCAGCACTGTTCGGTCCAAGGTAGAAGCACTTTCTCAGCAGTGTTAGCTGTCCGGGAGGCCTTGGAGCGTTGTAGGGCTGCTGGTTGGGGTAAATATTTGCTGACATTGGATCAGGCTAAGGCCTTTGATCGGGTTAATCATGAGTACTTGTGGCTCCTTCTTGACGAATATGGCCTGGAGGGGGGTTTCATTGATTGGCTCAAGATTTTGTACAAAGGGGCTGAAAGCTTTCCTTTGGTTAATGGTTGGGTCGGGCAGCCCTTTGCGGTCGGCTCGGGTGTGCGTCAGGGGTGTCCATTGAGTCCTCTGCTATATGTGTTTGCAATCGACCCCTTCATTAGAAGGCTAGAGAGTGGACCATTGTGTGGGGTACCTTTTGGCATCGCTGGTGAGCCTCCTTTGAAGGTTGTGGCCTATGCTGATGATGTTTCTGTTTTTATCTCTGGGACTGCGGAGGCGCAGGAGGTGGTCTCAGTGATAGGGCAATATGCAGAGGCATCAGGTTCAAAGGTCAACCAGGACAAGTGTGAAGCTTTCTGGATGGGTGTGGAAGGGGAGAGCTTTGTTCTCCCGGATGACTTCCCGGAGCCCCAACAAAAAATTCGAGTTCTAGGCATTGAATTCGGCCCAGGTGACTATGGTCATGCAAATTGGGTGAACAGGCTGGAGAATGCCGATGCCAAGGTGGCAAGCTGGAAAGGTTGGCAGCTTTCCTTGAGGGAAAAGGTTGATCTGATCAAGACTTACCTGATTCCGATTTTTCTGTATGTCAGTTTTGTTTGCGTTTTGCCAGTTTCTCTCTATACCAGGATCTATAGTTGTTTCTTCCAGCTGTTATGGGGGAACAGAATAAACCTTGTCAAAAGGAATGTGACTTACCTTCCTAGGCGGGAGGGTGGTCTAGGGATGGTCAACCCTGTAGTCTTTTTCTCTCTGATGTTTCTGAAGTACAATCTTGGTAACATGTTGGCAGAGAGACCGCCTGGGTGGGTTGGTATTTTCCAGTCCTGGTTTAGGCCCTTTCTGCGAGACTGGGAGAATGGTGGGCCAGTGAAGAGCCTGAGGGTCAGGCATGAACAGCTCCCGGCTTATGTTGCCCTGTGTTTGAAAATGCTTCGGCAGTGGCAAGTAACAGCAGGAGAAGTCAGATCTCTTCCAAGGAAACTTCTTGAGAAGCGGATCATGAGCTCTGCTTTTTGCGAGCCACTGGCCTTGAGGGATTGCCCAAGCCTGGTTTTGGGGGTGGGTTTGCGATTGATTAATTTGGAGAGAATCCCAATGAAGTTTAGGGATCAGGCTTGGCTTGCCTTTCATGGAAAACTATATGTGAAGGGCAACTTGAAGTTTCTTTCCATGAGTGATCGGGGCTGCCCGAGAGTGGAGTGTGGAGGAGTGGTGGAGTCCATGGATCACTTTCTACTTCAATGCCCTTTTAATATAGAGGTGTACAAGAGGGTTGGGAGGGCTCTGAGTATACCCTTCCTCCCCCATATGAGTTATGCAGAGTGGGTGTATGGGGCATTCCAGACTCGTCGGGATTATGATTTGGAAACACTTTTTTTAGTTAGTCTGGTAGTCCGTTATTTCACGTGGAGTGCACGGTGTCAGGTATCCTTACGGGGTAAAATCCTCCCTGTCGAAGTGGTGGTGCAGGACATTCTGGGTGAGGTTGGGAAGATTCGGGGTCTTGAGAAAGGCAGGTGGCAGCAAGAGGCCTGGATAAGGGCGTGGAGGAATATCAGGACTCTGTAGCTGCTGCCTGTTGATCTCGGGGTGTGCGGCTTTTCTTTGTATTCTTCATTCACTCCCCTAGATTTTTAAGATGAAATATATTTTTGATAAAAGGCTACATGCATGGTGACGGTGATGTTCCTTAGTCTGGCTCTCCCATAGGGATTGTGTTGTGCGCAATTTGTTTTGTACCATTTATTATGTTCTTGTTTTGTATTATCACATTCAATTATTTTGTAAATATGTTTTATTTATTTATTATGGTTTTATTGTATATAAGTTGTTGTTTGTAAGTTTTTTCAATAAACAAAATTAACCCCTCATAATGGGCACAGCAGGTGTACAGACCCGAGAACTCAGCACAGGGATGGTGGGAACCCCTCATAATGGGCACAGCAGGTGTACAGACCCGGGAACTCAGCTCAGAGATGATGGGAACCCCTCACAATGGGCACAGGAGGTGTACAGACCCGGGCACTCAGCACAGTGATGGTGGGAACCCCTCATAATGGGCACAGCAGCCAGCAGGTGTACAGACCCAAAAACTCAGCACAGGGACGGTGGCAACCCCCTATAATGGGCACAGCAGGTGTACAGACCCGAGAACTCAGCACAGGGATGGTGAGAACCCCTCATAATGGGCACAGCAGCCAGCAGGTGTACAGACCCAAATACTCAGCACAGGGATGGTGGCAACCCCTCATAATGGGCACAGCAGGTGTACAGACCCGGGAACTCAGCTCAGAGATGATGGGAACCCCTCACAATGGGCACAGGAGGTGTACAGACCCGGGCACTCAGCACAGTGATGATGGGAACCCCTCATAATGGGCACAGCAGCCAGCAGGTGTACAGACCCAAATACTCAGCACAGGGACGGTGGCAACCCCCCATAATGGGCACAGCAGGTGTACAGACCCAAGAACTCAGCACAGGGATGGTGGGAACCCCTCATAATGGGCACAGCAGCCAGCAGGTGTACAGACCCAAATACTCAGCACAGGGACGGTGGCAACCCCCCATAATGGGCACAGCAGGTGTACAGACCCAAGAACTCAGCACAGGGATGGTGGGAACCCCTCATAATGGGCACAGCAGGTGTACAGACCCGAGAACTTAGCACAGGAATGGTGAGAACTCCTCATAATGGGCACAGCAGCCAGCAGGTGTACAGACCCAATTACTCAGCATAGGGATGGTTGCAACCCCTCATAATGGGCACAGCAGGTGTACAGACCCGGGAACTCAGCACAGGGATGGTGGGAACCCCTCATAATGGGCACAGCAGGTGTACAGACCCGGGAACTCAGCACAGGGATGGTGGGAACCCCTCATAATGGGCACAGCAGGTATACAGACCCGGGAACTCAGCACAGAGATGATGGGAACCCCTCATAATGGGCACAGCAGGTGTACAGACCCGGGAACTCAGCACAGTGATGGTGGGAACCCCTCATAATAGGCACAGCAACCAGCAGGTGTACAGACCCAAATACTCAGCACAGGGACGGTGGCAACCCCTCATAATGGGCACAGTAGGTGTACAGACCCGAGAACTCAGCACAGGGATGGTGGGAACCCCTCATAATGGGCACAGCAGGTGTACAGACCCGGGAACTCGGCACAGGGATGGTGGGAACCCCTCATAATGGGCACAGCAGGTGTACAGACCCGAAAACTCAGCACAGGGATGGTGGGAATCCCTCATAAAAGGCACAGCAGCCAGCAGGTGTACAGACCGAAATACTCAGCACAGGGACTGTGGCAACCCCTCATAATGGGCACAGCAGGTGTACAGACCCGGGAACTCAGCTCAGAGATGATTGGAACCCCTCATAATGGGCACAGCAGGTGTACAGACCCGAGAACTCAGCACAGGGATGGTGGGAACCCCTCATAATGGGCACAGAAGGTGTACAGACCCGAGAACTTAGCACAGGGATGGTGGGAACCCCTCATAATGGGCACAGCAGGTGTACAGACCCGAGAACTCAGCACAGGGATGGTGGGAACCCCTCATAATGGGCACAGAAGGTGTACAGACCCGGGAACTCAGCACAGGGATGGTGGGAAACTGCCATTCTGCTCCTTGACAGCGAGGTGTGAGGTTGCTGGTTCCTTTGCTCCTGTGCTTCCAAAGACCAGGGGCTAGAGTTGCTCCTCTGCCCCAGGAGTGATGCTGGATCCTGTGGAGGACCCTGGTGGAGGCCCCCTGGATAGGCCTCAGCCTGTGGAAGACACTGGGCCTGGCCCAAGGAAAGATGAGTACCTGTCTGCCTTTATACGGAGGGTTGTTGAAACACTGAAGCGGAGTGAGAAGGAAGAGGAGAAATTGGTACCTTTGAAAAATGAATTTAAAAAGAAAAAGCAGATTTGTGCCAAAGTGTTCAGCAAGAAAAGACCGGCTCTGAGGCCTGAGTTAAAAGACCTGGAACAAGCTCTGTGGAAGCAGAAAGAACTGGTGAGTTCTCTGAAGGAGAATAGTGGAGCATTCAAAGAAAAATATAAGAATGAAGAAAGATTCAGCCAAATGAGAAGAGGAGCTGCTTCCTGCATGGAGGGTGAGGAGACCAGTGAGGAGATGCAGGTACAGACAGCAGAGAGTGAGAAAGTGGGCCTGGAGGATGAAACCAGCTCTTCAACACCTCAGACATCTGCTGAGTCCTCAATGGTGGAGGCCTCTTTCCCCTTCATTCCCCAGCAATGTGGAACATCTGAGCAGGAGGTTGAAGGTTCTAGCATGCTGGATTCTATCAATAAACTTGAATCACCTCCGAATGTGGCTTCCCAGGATGATGAGGAGAAGATGGACGCCATTCCTAGCCCTGTGGAAGAAAGACCTGTGGAGAGAGCAGGTGCAGGTACAGTGTGTGTGCAGGATGGTGTGAACTTTAATGACAATGAGCTTGCTGAGGGTTGTAGTGCTGCAGGCAGTCAGCCCAGACCCATAGACAATACACAGCATGCAATAACATCTGCTAATAACTGTCAGCTTCAGTCTGCAGAGAGGTCCATGGACAATACAGAGACTTTGCCTGGACCAGGCACAGTGGCTGTTCCTGTGAATGGTGGAGAAGATGCTGGGTGCAGTAGTGCTACAACTTTCCAGGAGTCTGCAGCAGCCATGACTGTGATTGATCCCAGAAAAGAAACTGTGTGTTCGGGGGAGGGGGAGGGTACTTCCTCTGCTAATCAGAAGACTGCTATCACAGCTGATTCAGAATCTCTGCCAGCAGGTTTGAATGTGTCTAAGGACAAGACTGCAAATGCTGCTGGTGTAAGAAAAACTTATGCTGGTGTTGCTGCTACAGGTTCTGGGAAGGGGCAGCAAGCAGGGAAGGAGCATGAACATGGTTTATCTTCCTCCCTGTTTAATAGGAGTGTAGCGCTGGTAGATTTGCGATCTACCATATGTTAGGTAAATTTAGTAACTTGTTCGTTAGGAAGGTTAGGTTTGCCTCTGTTCCAGCTTGGCTGACATTGTGTGTGTTTCCATGCTGACCGGTGGGTGTCGCTGTTATCACTGGTCAGTGTTGGAAGGGCAACGTGTCGAAGCGTATGGATGCTCTTCTGTCCCGGAGACAACTCGATGGAGGTGGTCCTCCGAGTTGCATTCTGGGCGAGGGTATTTATGGGACAGACAGCATATTGTGGGGTTCATTTTACAGCCACCTGCTGGCCCTGCTGGCCCTCCTGGCCGACAGGTATGAATTAGAGAGCAATCTCGTGGTCCTCCGTTCTGGAGCCCCACCTCGCTGCGTTGCAAGGGTGGGCCCAGAATCTTGTCTGGGGCCTACCACAGCAGCCGAGGAATGGTCCTGAGCTGTCTATCCAGAGGGAAGAAGCTGGACAACCGAGAAGATCCCAGGGTAGGACCCGTCATGGAGGGATCACGCAGTGTGCTGGTCTGGAGAGGGGCCTGGTGACTCGGTTGGAGGACGTATCCTAAAGTAACTATACAGCATAGTGTTGCCGGGTTGGCTTAAAGGTTCAAGCACTGTGACTGACGTTCATTGCAGAAAGACCAATACATCCTGTGGCAGAGGATCGTACGGGTTTATCCCAAACAAGTCTGTGGCAGAGACTTTTGTTCGTGCTGCGTACTGGCTGCTAGGCAAGTGAGAGAGGCCTATCCAGGCGAGCAAAGAGTGTGTCCCACGAGGGGAGCGCATTCCATTATAATATCCAAATTATAATTATAATATATATATAATTATATTATATGATCTGATTGTACAATCAAAAAACGAATAAAAAAAAAGTTAATAAAAAGAAAATTAAAAAAATAATAGTAGTAATAATAATATTTTTTTTTCTCTCTCTTATCTCATATATGTTCTTGTTCCTCCCTTCCCTCCCCAGTGAAGAATATAGAAGAGGTGTATTAAAATAAAGGAAGTAGCCCCATAATATAAATTAAAAAGAACAGTCTGGTGTATAACAGAGGAGAAAGTCCCCTCATTACAATTAGGTAGGTCCTGATGAGGGATTGGATCATCTGCATAAAGCAGATGGGTGGGAGGGTGTGGGGTGGGCAAGGGGCACCCACATGGGTTAACCCTCCTGGTAGATGGTACACTCTAATTAGTAGGGTGTTATGTTGTGGTGGATTCGGGTTTTTAGGTTCTCTTACAGATTTCCTAATAGAAAAGGAAAATATAATAGACGGCAATGAGTTAAGAATGTATAGATTATTTGTATTTTTTGAGAAAATAGGCGATGGATAACTCACTGAAGATTATGACATATTATGTAAGGGGTTTGAACACACCTCAGAAAAGGGGCCGGCAGGAAATGCGTCAACAGGCTACATGCAAGAGACGCATTTTATGCCAGGATCCGTACCTAAGCTACCGTTGTCCCCCTATAACCAATGGTTTCATACACTATCCCCAATAGCAAGGGCAAGGGTTGTAACTATAGCTTTCGGAAAAAACATGCCCCTTAATCTCTACGGCAGTACAAACAGACCCAGAGGGGAGGTTTTTATTCATTAAGGGAACATTGTATGCATATTGCTATACGTTAGCTTCTATATATGCCCCAAACACTGGTACGGTAGATTTCTTATTGAAAACCTAAGGAAAGCTGGACAAGTTTAGGAGGGATGTGTGATTTTGGGGGGGGGGGGGTTAATATTATCTTGGGCTCTAAATTAGACACTACATCAGGGAAAACAGCATTATCATTTAAAGCACTTAAACAAGTGATAAAAACTTTTTCAAACCCTCCATTTGGTAGGTAGTTGGTGGGCCCTTAACGAGGGGATGAAGGATTATAGTTACTATTCAAAGACCCATAAAGTATATTCTAGGTTGGACCCATTCATGGTGGACCAGTATTATCTGGAACACGTGAGAGCCGTTATAATAGAACCAATAACGGAATACTGGGAGTAGGAATTGGCCCTAGAGAGCATAAAGTGTCAGCATATGCTGACGACCTATTATTTTTTCTTTCCAAACCCCAGGAATCCATAAAAGTAGTGATGTAGGAGGTGACGGGATATGGGAATTTATCCAACTTTAGGACCCCTTTCACACTGCCAGCGTTTTTTAGGTGTTACAGTGCTAAAAATAGCGCCTGAATAGCGCCTGAAAAAAGCGGCTCCATTCACTCCAGTGTGAAAGCCCGAGGACTTTCACACTGGAGCGGTGCTCTGGCAGGGCATCACAAAAACTCCTGCAAGCAGCTTCTTTGGAGCGGTGAACTCGCAGCTTCTCCACCGCTGCTCCCCGTTGAGATCAATGGGGCAGCTTTGCGATCCTGGCGGCATTTTGCGGGCGGATTTAACCCCTTTTCGGTCGCTAACGGGGGGGGGTTAAAACTACCCCCGCTAGCGGCCGAATAGCGCCGCTAAAAGGACGGTAAAGTGGCACTAAAAATAGCGTCGCTTTACTGCTGACGCTGGTGGGGGCTTGATGTCAAAGCCCTCTTAAATAAACTTAGAGAAATAGGTTATATTACCTAGTCATGTGCCACATCATTATCCATATCTCTGCAAAATAAATACCCTTCCTAATGGAACAGGGAATCGTTATTTTATTTAGGAGTGCATATTACTGTAGATGCAAAACTCCTATATGAACGAAATTATAGCTCCCTGCTCGCGGAAATAACAGAGGATTTGTATAGATGGAAAGGACGTACACTAACATGGTTTGGGAGGATTAATATCCTTAAAATGAATATAATGCCCAGACTGATATATATACACTGTGTACAGTACCCCTACCACTTCCCCAAATATTTTTTAAAAAGGTACGTGAAGCATTTGTGTCCTTTATATGGAAGGATGGAAATGCTAGAATGGCATATAACATCCTACGCAGAAGTAAAGGGGAGGGAGGAGTAGGGTTGCCAGACATCGCAATGTATTACAGAGCAATGTCTCTGGTACGCATCTTAAATTGGTGTCATGGCGCCAAAAATAAAGCATGGGTTGCCACTGAGAAAAATATGGCAGAAAGAGATTTAGCGGGAGCACCATGGATACCAGCCAAGGATAGGGGATTATCCAAATGGACATCTCCATTAACTCGGAACACACACTGGCAGTGTGGGATAGAATAAATAAAACTGGCAAATATGCCCCTAGAATATCTCCATTGGCCCCATTGGGAGGTTATCCATGGTTCCCCTCTGGAGAAGAAAAGGGAGCATTAGGTTAGGAATCAGATGGGAATACAATGTGTCTAAGGTATGCCCCTCTGGGTGCTCTTATGCCCCAAGCCGAACTGGTATCATCACAAGGGGACATGGGGATGGCAGGATGGAGATACAACCAAATGCAAAACTTTTTAAGAAAAAAATAGAATCTCAAGTAAGGTCTCAGAACTCTTTAACCATATTTGAGAAAATGTGTATGAAGATATCAAAACCCAATCTTTTATTATCTCAAATGTGTAAACTAATGCTTAACGAACAAAATACAACACCTTATTTTATCAAAGAATGGGAAAAAGAACTAAAGTGTACATTTACCCCATCACAAATAAAAATTTGAATAGAAGTAACACATTCCTCGTCCGTAAGCTCATCTATCCAGGAAATGTCATATAAGTTCTGGACTAGATGGTACAGAACTCCTTTGCGATTAGCACAGATATACCCAACTGCAGATAATCGCTGCTGGAGGGGATGTAAAGACAAGGGTACGTTCCTCCATATTTAGTGGTCCTGCCCCAAGATTAGGGTATTCTGGGAAGAAATAGCCCCATGGATCAAGAGGGTGTCAAATAAGTTTTCTAGAACCAACACCAGTACACTTCTTGTTTCATGGCACTATGGGAGCTATAAAATCCTATAAAAATAGTGTAATACCACGTTTATTAAACGCAACAAAGAGGCTGGTACCCAGATACTGGAAACAGGCTACATGCCCTACACTAGGAGAATGGAAAAGGGAAGTGGATGAAATAATGGAGGCGGAAAGGTGGCTTTATGAGACCAGAAACCAACAGGAGAAATTAGAAAAAATATGGGCAAGATGGAAAAATCATCCTCAGGAGTTAGATGGAGATAAAAGGAATTAGAAGATATTGCCGAAAGCTTAGATAACTCTTAAGGGAAATCGGATAGTAGGAAGATAAATGAGGAACGATCCACAACATTTTTAAGAATAAAGATTGTTAAATTAAGTATGTGATTAAATGGCATATGCCGATTGTGGAAGGTGGTTCCCTTTATAACATCTGTTTTCCCCCCTCTATCCCTCCCCCCCCTTTTTTTTCTAAACACTTATTAGGTCAATAATACACATAGGGCATAAGCACTGGAAGATTTCACTCAACTAAACTATTCACTTTTTACTGTACTTTTTTAATGTTCCATCAAAAATGTTTTTTTTTTTCTTTACTAGGTCAATAGCACAAACACTGAAAGATTTCACTCAAGTAAGTTACTCATTTTTTAACCGCACTTCCTTTTTTTTCCTCTGTTTTTAAGTTTAAAAAAAAGGAAAGAGAAGAGTTTTTTTGTTTTTGTTTTTTAACACTTACTAGGTTAATAATACACATAGAGCACAAGCACTGAAAGATTTCACTCAAGTAAGTTACTCATTCTTTACCGCAGTTCTCTATTTTTTTTTTTCATTTTTTTTCTCTATTTTTTTTTTTTACAAATTTTTAGGAGAGTAAAAGAAAGGAAATTTTTTTATACATTTTATTTTCTCCTTTGATTAGGTTAACAATATATTTAGGGCACAAACACTGAATGATCTCGCTTAAGTAAGTTATTCACCTTCTACAGCATCCTATATAATATTTTTCCCCTCTCTCTTTTCTCTTCCTCCTTTTTCTCCCCCTTTTCTCCCTATGTATGTGGAGGGGTTGCGTTGAGGGAGAAACCGCATGTCATCGGTATGTTTATATAAGTTATGATATTTCTCTTTTTTTCTTTTTTCCCTTTGTGGATATGCTATGTAAATGTCAATTGTAAAGAGAGAGAAATGTTCAATAAAAGATGAATTATATAAAAAAAAAAAATCATCATCATCGCTATTATTGAAATGATGCATTGTGGGTGACATGGTAACCTAATGAGCATGAAAAAAGAAAATTGGGTAAAAACTCTCGAAACTGGTATGTGTATATATTGAACCATACCTTTATATAATCTGATTGTACAATTGTAAAACGGATTTAAATAAAAAAAAAAAAAAAGAAGTAAATAAAAAAAATAATAGCATAATAGTAATAACCGCTATTATTGAAATGATGCATTGTCGGTGATATTGTAACCTAATGAGAATGAGAAATAAAAATTGGGCAAAAACTCTCAAAACTGGGATGTGTATATATTGAACCATGCCTTACATTATGATTTTTTTAATCATAAAACAGAGAAACAAAAAAACAAACTATATAATAATATAAAGAAAAAAGGAACAAAGTAGATATTGGACTGTACAGGCCAGAAAAGGAGCTTGATGTTTAATAAAAATACAGTTTTATTTGGAAATAATTGTTAAAAAATACCACATGTACAAGATGTATGTCTCTAAATGAGTAAAAAAACAGCAAACACAACCAGTAGATGAAGAATACACTGTGCATAATCATACACCAAGAATTAAATACTGCTATGGTAAATCTTCATGTGTCAATGCATTTCACCATTTGCTTAGTTAGAGCTCATAAAAAGTATACAGTATAATAATAATAATAATAATCATCAGCATTGCTATTATTGAAATGATACATTGTGGTTGATATGGTGACCTAAAGGAGAATGGGAAAATTTGGGTAAAGACTCTCAAAACTATTATGTGTATATATTGAACCATATCTTATACAATCTTATCGTACAATCGTAAAACAGATTTAATTTTCTTTTCTTAAATAAGTAAATAAAAAAATAGAAAAAAAAAAATAGCATAATATTATTATTAATAATAATCATCATCATCATCATCATCATCATCATCATCATCATCATCATCATCATCATCATCATCATCATCATCATCATCATTACTATTATTGAAATGATGCATTGTGGGTGACCTGGTATTCTAATGAGGATACGAAAAAAAAATGGGTAAAAACTCTTGAAACTGGTATGTGTATATATATTGAACCATACCATGCTTTTATGATTTTTTAAATCATAAAATGGATTATATATAATTTAAAAAAATAAGTAAATTAACAAAATAATAGAAAAAATAATAGCATAATAGTAATAATTATAATAATAGTAGTAGTAGTAATAATAATAATAATAATATTACTAATTACTATTATTACCAATAATGATAGTACTAATGACAATAACAATCATAATCACGCTTGTTAAAATTGTACATTCCTAATATCCCCCCATTCAGAATAATGTCATTGGTGTCTAGACAGATTATCACATCCCCCTTCAAACCAATGATATATATGAATGCCATACACCCAACACAGCATAGAGGGGCTCAGTGAAGGTGGCAGTGAAGGTGTGGAGGTGGCGGAGGGGGGCACCCATATAGAAGGAGATCTGTCCAGCCTCATAATCCAGACATACCCGGACTCGCTTACCAGGAACAATATCATGGAGCACAGTCTCATTTTTATCATGTACTGCTTTATATTTTGAACCCTTCCTGTCCAAACCCCAGGACACGTCATTCCTTCCAATCAAGGAGTCTCCACCATCCCTGTCTATACTGGCATAACACATCCCAATAATCCAGTTATTGGATTTCTGGAGATCTACTTCCCAGTAATGTCTCCCTGAGGAGAAGCTCCGACTGCCTAAAACTTGATTATAATCCATAAATCTCTCCTCAGTATATACCTCAGTATATAGGAGAGGCTGGTATGGACCTGCCTTGGTTGCAGTCTTCTTGTCATATGAGATACATAGATCAGTATGAGCCGTGTCCTCATCCAATAAAATGTCTATAGCTTTCTGTATAACGATCCCCCCAGTTACACCACTTATTATATCCGTAAAATCTGTGCCGATCATATGTGAGGCCCCATCTAGATCCCTTACATCATGAAGGAGTTTATCATGCATGTCTATGTACTCATCTTCACAATCCTCAGTATCACTCAAGTCACCTGTGTCTGATATCTGTAGGACGGTCAATGGATCCGTCATGGGCCACAGCTCCTGTAAGGGATGCAGCTTCCTGGACAGCTCCTCACTCTTTAACTCCAACTGCTGTATCAGATCATTGACTAGATGTAAGATGTCCTCTGCCATGGAGATCTTACTCAGGACTTTCTTCTCCAGGTCTTCCACATGTCTCATGATGTCTCCGAACAGGGCAGTTACTCTCTCTAGTTCTCTTTGTGCTCTTCTCCTGTATTCCTGCAGACTCCGGACTCTTTCGTCTGTCTTCTCTCTCTTAGTAATCAGTTTCTCTATATTATTTGTCAGTTTCTTCTTCTTCTTTATAAAGGCCTCTTTCAATGTCTCTACCTGGTGTCCTCGATGTTCTCCAGTTAAAGCACAGGAGGCACAGATAGCAGCAGAGTCCTTGGTGCAGTAATACTCCAGGATCTTCTTATGGACGGAGCATTTCCTTTTCTCCGGGGTGGTGGTGGGGTCACATAAGACGTGTTCTGGTGACCTGTTGTGGACTCTCAGATGGTCATTACATAGAGAAGCTTCACAAAGTAGGCAGGATTTCACAGCAGGTACAGAGGTGTGAATACAGTAAGTACAGGAGATGCCGGTCTTCTCTGGTTCTGGTGGAACAGACAGGAAATGCTGAGTGATGTTACGCAGAGTGATATTTCTGGGCGGTGAAGGTCTCTCCTGGAACTCTTCCCTGCACTGAGGACATGAATAACCTTCAGTCTCCTCCTGTGTATCAAACACACGATCAATGCAGACACGGCAGAAGTTGTGTCCACAATTCAACATGACAGGATCCGTATAAATGTTCAGGCAGACAGTACAGTACAGCTCTGCACTCAGGTCTGAGGACGCCATCGCTGATAGAAGAGACAGAATGAACAAGGTTCCTTATTCTCCAAAACCATTTATCCAGTAAGGGAGGTTCCTCCACAGAACAAGGCTAAGAATGTGGCCAATGAGAGCACAAAGGAGATGTAAATGTCACAAAACTCAGCTGAAAGACAACTGAAAAAAAAAAATAATGGCCCCACCCATAAACAAACAGAACAATGCAAACTCAGCCAATTCTGACACTTCTTTAATACATGTGAAAATCAGCATTTTTTTGCTAACAAAATTATTTAGAACCCCTAAACATATTTTTTGAAAGTAGAGACTCTGGAAAATAAAATGGTGGGTGTTCCAATTTTTCAAGTCGCATGATATTTGTGCAGATTTTTAGAAAAAAATATATATACTTTGATGAATTTTATTGCATACAAACACAACATAATATCCAATTTTTTTGGTAAAATATAAAAGATGATGTTATGTCACTCTTTAAAATTGCACACGCCTGTGGAAGGGTGACAAGCTACGGTACCTAAAAATTTCCATAGGTGACAACTTAAAAACTTTTAGAGGTTACCATTTCAGCGTTACACGGGAGGTCTGGTGCTAGAAGTATTGCGCTTGGTGCGATCGCCATTGATATATGCTTGCGGGACCTACACGAGCGCTCCCATTTGTGAGTGAGCATGGTAGTGCTTTACATTTTTTTTAAATATATTTTTTAATTATAATTTATTAAATTTTTTAATTTTATTTAATTAATATTTATTAATTTAATATTTTATTATTTAATTTAAAAAAATGACACTGTCCTTTTTAATTATTTATAACGAATCAATAATTGCGCTAATACAAAAAAAAGGTGGTGCAGGAGATAGCTGCCAGCATGTAACAATGTGGTAAGCAACGTAGAAACAAAAATGATATAGAACACATGCAGCGCTAAAAAATGTGCTTATACATCTTAAACTTGCATATGTGGCAGGGTGCTGAAATACAAAACTTATGCCAAATGAGCAAAAAGTATGGTGAAATTAGACACATAAAGAAAAAAGTCCATAAAGGTGTAGTGAATCTTATAGAAGTCCACAGGAACTGGGGGTTCGTGGGCATATGTGGTGTCACACCTACGCATGAGGTAGGAACTGGAGCAAGCTCTGTGTGTATGGGGAGATACTTTACACCCAAATCTTCCAAGGATCCAAATCAACACAGCAAACAATAGAAATAAGTACCCTTAGCAGAGGGGATGGACACAGTCACCGTACGGTGGAGTGTCATACGGGCTTGAGGGATCCTCCGATTCCGGGGGTGTCTGCTTGAAGAGGTCCTGGCAGGAAGTCTCATCCGGGGCGACAATCGATGTTCGGGGGCGTGTGGGTCCACAGCCAATCAAGATATCTCCCTCAGATGGAATATCAGTATATGAAAAGAGACTGAGGCTCAGCAAGGTCCCATAGGTGGAAGGAGGGAAGAACAAAAAATCAGATCCTAGGGTTGCTACCTCATCCCTTTAATGTGTTCGGGTTTAAAAGGATGAGGTGGCAACCCTAGGATCTGATTTTTTTGTTTTTCCCTCCTTCCACTGATATTCCATCTGAGGGAGATATCTTGATTGGCTGTGGACCCACACGCCACTGAACATCGATTGTCGCCCCGGATGAGACTTCCTGCCAGGATCTCTTCAAGCAGACACCCCCGGGATCGGAGGATCCCTCAAGCCCATATGACACTCCACCGTACAGTGACTGTGTCCATCCCCTCTGGTAAGGGTACTTATTTCTATTGTTTGCTGTGTTGATTTGGATCCTTGGAAGATTTGGGTGTAAAGTATCTCCCCATATACACAGAGCTTGCTCCAGTTCCTACCTCATGCGTAGGTGTGACACCGCATATGCCCACGAACCCCCAGTTCCTGTGGACTTATATAAGATTCACTACACCTTTATGGACTTTTTTCTTTAGGTGTCTAATTTCACCATACCTTTTGCTCATTTGGCATAAGTTTTGTCTTTTTAATTATTTATTTTTTAATCAACTTTATTGCTATCACAAAGGATGAACAACTTCAGTTGTGATAGCATGGGCCATGACAAGTCCTCTTTATGGAGAGATCTAGGCTCTATTAGACCCCACATCTCTCCTCTGGCCTCCAAAGCATCTCATCTAACTGAGATCGGTGTGATCGGATGCTGTATTACCCGGTAATGGCTCCTAAACAACAACCCGACACCGGAAGAGACAAAACCCTTGTCGCTTATGGTTTGTTACATGATAGAGGGGAGGGAGGTACATCCGTATATTGATCGGCAGTGATCCCTGGCTCTCCGATCTCTCCGGAAAGCTTAGTAAAGGTGGCAGGGAGCGGCCGGAGGAGACCCCCGTCCTTACGCTGTAAAAGTGATTGGGTGGCTGTATAGCCGCTGGGATCACTTCTAAAGTTGGCCATAGATGGGTAGAAAAATTGCTCAAATATTTGTTTATAAGGCTTGATCATTCGACTTTCTAAATGTTGGTGGGCTCATATGGATTCTTGAAATGCAAAGATTTATGGCAAATATACCTCAAAGAGTAACATTGGAAATTTTTTTTTGTGGAAACAAACGATTTTTGAAGCGCGAGAAGTGGAATCGGTCGGGAGTAACACAAAAAAATGAAACTGCGCATAAGCGCGTGGAAACGTAACCCTCGGAAGAACAACAAAGTTCTTTCCCTCGAATGTTCCTCCATAAATGGTACTTCATAAAGAGGAATGCCAGGAAGGGGCAGTGGAAGGGTTTCATTGCAGAGAAGACACCACTTGGCATCCAATATACTTTTATATAATAGAATTATGGGGAAAAAATGGGAACCATATTGTACAAGGCACCTGAGGTCACCACATAAAATTAATTCACTTAATCAATTCAATTAATTCACTTTAATGCCAGAAACCAGAAATGGGATGAAATATTCGGGGTCTGTCTAGAAACAAGATTGTCGGGGCGGATACGGGACCCCTGGGGTGGTTTTCACAATAGAGCCCTTCACAGGTTCAGATTCAGAAGGAACCTGCATGCAAGGTGTCTTCAAATGTCTCACCACAGGGGACCTTCAGACAATATGGGAGCAAAATATTACAGCGCACACATGCAAAAAAGACATTTTGCTCTGCTGTATGGTCTTATGGCTGCACCAGCTTTAATGCATCTTTTAGGGTGTGCCCCCCAAATATCTTGTCTATCTTTTTTCTTCAGACAATACGGACACTTTGGGTTGAATGGGAAACCAGTGATTGGAATGGAAATGGGGTTTTCAAGCAGAAAGGTGTGCAGAGCAAATCAATTACCATCCAAAAGCAGCAAAAAAAGTTCTTTCTAGAATGAAAAGCCATCATCATTCTTTACTCAAGAGCACTATTTAACCCCGTGAAGACCAGACCTTTTTCTGACAACTTTTGTTTCATGTAAAACACAATTATTTTTATTTTTTTGTTATAAGAAATACACTTTAATGAAATTTGAATGCAAAAAAAACACAAAAT
>JBBGZY010002509.1:0-37500 GCA_037952925.1 Lithobates clamitans | reverse complement strand
CCTGTCTCATACTCCTAAAGTGACCCCCTCCATGAGGAGAAGATCGAGGACCCTCTGGGGCTGGCTTGGAATCTGCTTTGGAATGTTGGAAACCTGAGGTGGTAGGTGATGGAAATGTTGAAGCAGGTAAAAGGAGAGACCAGCGGGCCTGAGAATCTTTGGTTGGTGTAGATCACAAACGGATATGGTGAGCCCTCTCCAGTCAGTAATGATATTTCTCTAATGACCATTTAACAGCCAAAAGTTCATGGTTTCCAATGTCATAGTTGAGTTCTGCACTAGAAAATGTCTGGGAGAAAGACACCCAAGGGTGCAGCAGAATGAAGGAGGGAGATTGTTGGGAGAGGAATGGACAACTTCCAACATCTGAAGCATCAACTTCCACAATGAATACAAAAATAAAGGTCACTGTGGATCAGAAATGGTGCAGAGACAAACGCAGATCTAAGATTTTTCATGAACCTTCTATAGAAGTTGTACAGCCCAAGAAGGACTAGACAGCTTCAGATCCTTAGGCCGGTTCCAATGGGTGATGGTATCTACAATGGTATGGTCCAATGGGTGATGGTATCTACAATGGTATGGTCCAGAGCAATTTTACATACAAAAAATGCTCTTGGAGTTTGGCTAGTACACATTTGTGAGGTCAGGCATGTTGATGTTGGACGAGAAGGCTAGCTCGCAGTCTCCGCTCTAATTCATCCCAAAGGTGTTCTATCGGGTTGAGGTAAGGACTCGGTGCAGGCCGGTCAAGTTCCTCCACCTCAAACTCGCTCATCCAGGTTTTTATGGACCTTGCTTTGCGCACTAGTCTAAATCATTTGGTGGAGGGGGGAGTTATGGTGTGGGGTTGTTTTTCAGGGGTTGGGATTGGCTTCTTAGTTCCAGTGAAGGGAACTCTTAAGACATCAGCATTCCAAGACATTTTGGACAATTTCATGACCCCAACTTTGTGGGAACAGTTTGGGTATGATCTCTTTCCTATTCCAACATGACTGCGCACCAGTGCACAAAGCAAGGTCCATAAAGACATGGATGAGAGAGTTTGGGGTGGAGAAACTTGACTGGCCTGCACAGAGACCTGACCTCAACCCTTTGGGATGAATTAGAGCGGAGACTGTGAGCCAGGCCTTCTTGTCCAACTTCAGTGCCTGACCTCACAAATACGCTTCTGGAAGAATGGTCAAACATTCCCATAGACACCCTCCTAAACCTTGTGGACAGCCTTCCCAGAAGAGTTGAAGCCGGTATAGCTGCAAAGGGTGGGCCAACTCAATATTGAACCCTACGGACTAAGACTGGGATGCCATTAAAGTTCATGTGTGTGTAAAGGCTGGCGTCCCAATACTTTTGACAATATAGTGTATATACGTATTGTGGTCTTGAACTGGCTACAGTATTCAGTCATAACACATCCCAATTCACCAGTCTTTTTTTTTGAGCTAGAGTGGAACATATAAAAAAAGAGAGAGAGAGAGAAGAGAGAGAGAGAGAGAGAGAGAGAGAGAGAGAGAGAGAGAGAGAGAGAGAGGAGAGAGAGAGAGAGAGAGAGAGAGAGAGGGGGGGGGGGAGAGAGGACAGAGAGAGAGAGAGAGAGAGAGAGAGAGAGGGGGGGGGGGGAGAGAGAGAGGACAGAGAGGAGAGAGAGAGAGAGAGAGAGAGGAGAGAGAGGAGAGAGAGAAAGAGAGAGAGGGGGGGAGAGAGAGAGGACAGAGAGGAGAGAGAGAGAGAGAGAAGAGAGAGAGAGAGAGAGAGAGAGAGAGAGAGAGAGAGAGAGAGAGAGAGAGAGAGAAGAGAGGGAGAGAGAGGAGAGAGAGAGAGAGAGAGAGAGAGAGAGAGAGAGAGAGAGAGAGAGAGAGAGAGAGAGAGAGAGAGAGAGAGAGAGAGAGAGAGAGAGAGAGAGAGAGAGGAGAGGAGAGAGAGAGAGAAAGAAAGAGAAAGAGAGAGGAGAGAGGAGAGAGAGAGAAGAGAAGACAGAGAGAGAGGAGAGAGAGAGAAATACTTTTATCGGCAGTTGCAGCCAATTGGCTGCAGCAGCTGATCAACAACAAAAGTTTTCCAACATTCCTATTTGACAAAGGTGAGCAGCAGATCAGTGTAATCCACAATACGGTCTGTGATCAAGCCAAGCAGCAATCTGAGAAGGTAGTTTGTGTTCCAGGCCGGGGTCAGTACCAGGAGAATCCAAAGACTTGGCTGAATGGGTAGGGACAACGAGCCAAGACAGGGTAGGGGGCAAGGTAGCTACATACTATCACAAGCCCAGAGCCCTGATTCTCCAACAGAGCACAGCAGCCCAATCAGGACAGAGGAGATGGAACAAGCATCACTACACTACCACTAGAATGGGGGAAAAAGAACTAAATTGTACATATACCCATCACAAATAAAAAAATGAGTAGAAGTAACACATTCCTCGTCCGTAAGCTCATCTATCCAGGAAATGTCATATAAGTTCTGGACTAGATGGTACAGAACTCCGGAGCGATTAGCACAGAACTCCGGAGCGATTAGCACAGATATACCCAACTGCAGATAATCGCTGCTGGAGGGGATGTAAAGACAAGGGTACGTTCCTCCATATTTGGTGGTCCTGCCCCAAGATTAGGATATTCTGGGAAGAAATAGCCCCATGGATCAAGAGAGTGTCAAATAAGTTTTCTAGAACCAACACCAGTACACTTCTTGTTTCATGGCACTATGGGAGCTATAAATCCTATAAAAATAGTGTAATACCACGTTTATTAAACGCAGCAAAGAGGTTGGTACCCAGATACTGGAAACAGGCTACATGCCCTACACTAGGAGAATGGAAAAGGGAAGTGGATGAAATAATGGAGGCGGAAAGGTGGCTTTATGAGACCAGAAACCAACAGGAGAAATTAGAAAAAATATGGGCAAGATGGAAAAATCATCCTCAGGAGTTAGATGGAGATAAAAGGAATTAGAAGATATTGCCGAAAGCTTAGATAACTCTTAAGGGAAATCGGATAGTAGGAAGATAAATGAGGAACGATCCACAACATTTTTAGGAATAAAGATTGTTAAATGAAGGTATGTGATTAAATGGCATATGCTGATTGTGGAAGGTGGTTCCCTCCATAACATCTGTTTTCCCCTCTCTCTTTTCTCTTCCTCCTTTTTCTTCCCCTTTTCTCCCTATGTATGTGGAGGGGCGGCGTTGAGGGAGCCACCGCATGTCATCATCGGTATGTTTATATAAGTTATGATATTTCTCTTTTTTTCCCTTTGTGGATATACTATGTAAATGTCAATTGTAATGAGAGCGAAAAGTTCAATAAAAGATGAATTATATAAAAAAAAAAAATTAATCATCATCACTACTATTGAAATGATGCATTGTGGGTAATATGGTAACCTAATGAGCATGAAAAAAGAAAATTGGGTAAAAACTCTCGAAACTGGTATGTGTATATATTGAACCATACCTTTATATAATCTGATTGTACAATTGTAAAACAGATTTAAATTAAAAAAAAAAAAAAAGAAGTAAATAAAAAAAATAATAGCATAATAATAATAACCGCTATTATTGAAATGATGCATTGTGGGTGATATGATAACCTAATGAGAATGAGAAATAAAAATTGGGCAAAAACTCTCAAAACTGGTATGTGTATATATTGAACCATGCCTTACATTATGATTTTTTTAATCATAAAACAGAGAAACAAAAAAACAAACTATATAATAATATAAAGAAAAAAGGAACAAAGTGGATACAGAAAAGAAGCTTGATGTATTATAAAAATACAGTTTTATTTGGAAATAATTGTTAAAAAATACCACATGTACAAGATGTATGTCTCTAAATGAGTAAAAAAACAGCAAACACAACCAGTAGTTGAAGAGTACACTGTGCATAATCATACACCAAGAATTAAATACTGGTATAGTAAATCTTCATGTGTCAATGCATTTCACCATTTGCTTAGTTAGAGCTCATAAAAAGTATACAGTATATAAATAATAAATAATAATAAGCATTGCTATTATTGAAATGATACATTGTGGGTGATATGGTGACCTAATGAGAAAATTTGGGTAAAGACTCTCTAAACTAGTATGTGTATATATTGAACCATATCTTATACAATCTTATTGTACAATAGTAAAACAGATTTAATTTTCTTTTTTTAAATAAGTAAATAAAAAAATTGAAAAAAATAAGAGCATAATATTATTATTAATAATCATCATCATTACTATTATTGAAATGATGTATTGTGGGTGACCTGGTAATCTAATGAGGATGAGAAAAAAAAATGGGTAAAAACTCTTGAAACTGGTATGTGTATATATATATTGAACCATACCATGCTTTTATGATTTTTTAAATCATAAAATGGATTATATATATTTTTAAAAATCAGTAAATTAACAAAATAATAGCATAATAGTAATAATGATAATAATAGTAGTAATAATAATAATAATATTACTCATTACTATTATTAACAATAATGATAGTACTAATGACAATAACAATCATAATCACGCTTGTTAAAATTGTACATTCCTAAAATTCCCCCATTCAGAATAATGTCATTGGTGTCTAGACAGATTATCACATCCCCCTTCAAACCAATGATATATATGAATGCCATACACCCAACACAGCATAGAGGGGCTCAGTGAAGGTGGCAGTGAAGGTGTGGAGGTGGCGGAGGGGGGCACCCATATAGAAGGAGATCTGTCCAGCCTCATAATCCAGACATACCCGGACTCGCTTACCAGGAACAATATCATGGAGCACAGTCTCATTTTTATCATGTACTGCTTTATATTTTGAACCCTTCCTGTCCAAACCCCAGGACACGTCATTCCTTCCAATCAAGGATTCTCCACCATCCCTGTCTATACTGGCATAACACATCCCAATAATCCAGTTATTGGATTTCTGGAGATCTACTTCCCAGTAATGTCTCCCTGAGGAGAAGCTCCGACTGCCTAAAACTTGATTATAATCCATAAATCTCTCCTCAGAATATAGGAGAGGCTGGTATGGACCTGCCTTGGTTGCAGTCTTCTTGTCATATGAGATACATAGATCAGTATGAGCCGTGTCCTCATCCAATAAAATGTCTACAGCTTTCTGTATAACGATCCCCCCAGTTACACCAGTTATTATATCCGTAAAATCTGTGCCGATCATATGTGAGGCCCCATCCAGATCCCTTACATCATGAAGGAGTTTATCATGCATGTCTATGTGCTCATCTTCACCATCCTCAGTATCACTCAAGTCACCTGTGTCTGATATCTGTAGGACGGTCAATGGATCCGTCATGGGCCACAGCTCCTGTAAGGGATGCAGCTTCCTGGACAGCTCCTCACTCTTTAACTCCAACTGCTGTATCAGATCATTGACTAGATGTAAGGTGTCCTCTGCCATGGAGATCTTACTCAGGACTTTCTTCTCCAGGTCTTCCACATGTCTCATGATGTCTCCGAACAGGGCAGTTACTCTCTCTAGTTCTCTTTGTGCTCTTCTCCTGTATTCCTGCAGACTCCGGACTCTTTCGTCTGTCTTCTCTCTCTTAGTAATCAGTTTCTCCACATTATTTGTCAGTTTCTTCTTCTTCTTTATAAAGGCCTCTTTCAATGTCTCTACCTGGTGTCCTCGATGTTCTCCAGTTAAAGCACAGGAGGCACAGATAGCAGCAGAGTCCTTGGTGCAGTAATACTCCAGGATCTTCTTATGGACGGAGCATTTCCTGTTCTCCGGGGTGGTGGTGGGGTCACATAAGACGTGTTCTGGTGACCTGCTGTGGACTCTCAGATGGTCATTACATAGAGAAGCTTCACAAAGTAGGCAGGATTTCACAGCAGGTACAGAGGTGTGAATACAGTAAGTACAGGAGATGCCAGTCTTCTCTGGTTCTGGTGGAACAGACAGGAAATGCTGAGTGATGTTACGCAGAGTGATATTTCTGGGCGGTGAAGGTCTCTCCTGGAACTCTTCCCTGCACTGAGGACGGGAATAACCTTCAGACTCCTCCTGTGTATCAAACACACGATCAATGCAGACACGGCAGAAGTTGTGTCCACAATTCAACATGACAGGATCCGTATAAATGTTCAGGCAGACAGTACAGTACAGCTCCGCACTCAGGTCTGAGGACGCCATCGCTGATAGAAGAGAGAGAATGAACAAGGTTCCTTATTCTCCAAAACCATTTATCCAGTGAGGGAGGTTCCTCCACAGAACAAGGCTAAGAATGTGGCCAATGAGAGCACAAAGGAGATGTAAATGTCACAAAACACAGCTGAAAGACAATTGGTAAAAAAAAAAAAAATCAATGGCCCCACCCATAAACAAACAGAACAATGCAAACTCAGCCAATTCTGACACTTCTTTAATACATGTGAAAATCAGCATTTTTTTTTTTGCTAACAAAATTATTTAGAACCCCTAAACATTATATTTTTTGAAAGTAGAGACCCTGGAAAATAATATGGTGGGTGTTCCAAGTTTTTAAGTCGCACGATATTTGTGCAGATTTTTAGAAAAAAAAATATATACTTTGATGAATTTTATTGCATACAAACACAACATAATATCCAATTTTTTTGGTAAAATATAAAAGATGATGTTATGTCACTCTTTAAAATTGCACACGCCTGTGGAAGGGTGACAAGCTACGGTACCTAAAAATTTCCATAGGCGACAATTTAAAAACTTTCAGAGGTTACCATTTCAGCGTTACACGGGAGGTCTGGTGCTAGAAGTATTGCGCTTGGTGCGATCGCCGTTGATATATGCTTGCGGGACCTACACGAGCGCTCCCATTTGTGCGTGAGCATGGTAGTGCTTTACATTTTTTTTTAAATATATTTTTTAGTTATAATGTATTACATTTTTAAATTTTATTTAATTAAAATGTATTAATTTAATATTTTATTATTTAATGAAAAAAATGACACTGTCCTTTTTAATTATTTATAACTAATCAATAATTGCGCTAATACAAAAAAATGTGGTGCAGGAGATAGCTGCCAGCATGTAACAATGTGGTAAGCAATGTAGAAACAAAAATGATATAGAACACATGCAGCGCTAAAAAATGTGCTTATACATCTTAAACGTGCATATGTGGCAGGGTGCTGAAATACAAAACTTATGCCAAATGAGCAAAAAGTATGGTGAAATTAGACACATAAAGAAAAAAGTCCATAAAGGTGTAGTGGATCTTATATAAGTCCACAGGAACTGGGGGGTTCGTGGGCATATGCGGTGTCACACCTACGCATGAGGTAGGAACTGGAGCAAGCTCTGTGTATATGGGGAGATACTTTACACCCAAATCTTCCAAGGATCCAAATCAACACAGCAAACAATAGAAATAAGTACCCTTACCAGAGGGGATGGACACAGTCACCGTACGGTGGAGTGTCATATGGGCTTGAGGGATCCTCCGATCCCGGGGGTGTCTGCTTGAAGAGGTCCTGGCAGGAAGTCTCATCCGGGGCGACAATCGATGTTCGGTGGCGTGTGGGTCCACAGCCAATCAAGATATCTCCCTCAGATGGAATATCACTATATGAAAAGAGACTGAGGCTCAGCGTGGTCCCATAGGTGGAAGGAGGAAAGAACAAAAAATTAGATCCTAGGGTTGCTACCTCATCCCTTTAATGTGTTCGGGTTTAAAGGGATGAGGTGGCAACCCTAGGATCTGATTTTTTTGTTCTTCCCTCCTTCCACTGATATTCCATCTGAGGGAGATATCTTGATTGGCTGTGGACCCACACGCCACCGAACATCGATTGTCGCCCCGGATGAGACTTCCTGCCAGGACCTCTTCAAGCAGACACCCCCGGGATCGGAGGATCCCTCAAGCCCGTATGACACTCCACCGTACGGTGACTGTGCCCATCCCCTCTGGTAAGGGTACTTATTTCTATTGTTTGCTGTGTTGATTTGGATCCTTGGAAGATTTGGGTGTAAAGTATCTACCCATATACACAGAGCTTGCTCCAGTTCCTACCTCATGCGTAGGTGTGACACCGCATATGCCCACGAACCCCCAGTTCCTGTGGACTTATATAAGATTCACTACACCTTTATGGACTTTTTTCTTTATGTGTCTAATTTCACCATACTTTTTGTTCATTTGGCATAAGTTTTGTCTTTTTAATTATTTATTTTTGAATCAACTTTATTGCTATCACAAAGGATGAACATCTGTTGTGATAGCATGGGCCATGACAAGTCCTCTTTATGGAGAGATCTAGGCTCTATTAGACCCCATATCTCTCCTCTGGCCTCCAAAGCATCTCATCTAACTGAGATCGGTGTGATCGGATGCTGTATTACCTGGTACCTGGCTCGTAAACAGCAAACCGACACCGGAAGAGACAAAACCCTTGTCGCTTACGGTTTGTTATATGATAGAGGGGAGGGAGGTACATCCGTATATTGATCGGCGGTGATCCCTGGCTCTCCGATCTCTCCAGAAAGCCTGGTAAAGGTGGCAGGGAGCGGCTGGAGGGGACCCCGGTCCTTACTCTGTAAAAATGATTGGGTGGCTGTATAGCCGCTGGGATCACTTCTAACCTTGGACATAGATGGGTAGAAAAATTGCTCAAATATTTGTTCATAAGGCTTGATCATTCAACTGTCTAAATGTTGGTGGGCTCATATGGATTCTTGAAATGCAAAGATTTATGGCAAATATACCTCAAAGAGTAACATTGGAAATTTTTTTTTGTGGAAACAAACGATTTTTGAAGCGCGAGAAGTGGAATCGGTCGGGAGTAACACAAAAAAATGAAACTGCGCATAAGCGCGTGGAAACATAACCCTCGGAAGAACAACAAAGTTCTTTCCCTCGAATGTTCCTCCATAAATGGTACTTCATAAAGAGGAATGCCAGGAAGGAGCAGTGGAAGGGTTTCATTGCAGAGTAGATACCACTTGGCATCCAATATACTTTTATATAATAGAATTATGGGGAAAAAATGGGAACCATATTGTACAAGGCACCTGAGGTCACCACATAAAATTAATTCACTTTAATGCCAGAAACCAGGAATGGGATGAAATATGCGGGGTCTGTCTAGAAACTAGATTGTCGGGGCGGATACGGGACCCCTGGGGTGGTTTTCACAATAGAGCCCTTCACAGGTTCAGATTCAGAAGGAACCTGCATGCAAGGTGTCTTCAAATGTCTCACCACAGGGGACCTTCAGACAATATGGGAGCAAAATATTACAGCGCACACATGCAAAAAAGACATTTTGCTCTGCTGTATGGTCTTATGGCTGCACCAGCTTTAATGCATCTTTTAGGGTGTGCCCCCCAAATATCTTGTCTATCTTGTTTCTTCAGACAATACGGACACTTTGGGTTGAATGGGAAACCAGTGATTGGAATGCTAATGGGGTTTTCAAGCAGAAAGGTGTGCAGAGCAAATCAATTACCATCCAAAAGCAGCAAAAAAAGTTCTTTCTAGAATGAAAAGCCATCATCATTCTTTACTCAAGAGCACTATTTAACCCCGTGAAGACCAGACCTTTTTCTGACAACTTTTGTTTCATGTAAAACACAATTATTTTTTTTTTTTTTTTATAAGAAATACACTTTAATGAAATTTGAATGCAAAAAAAACAAAATATATAACCCAATTTTTTGGTAAGGTATAAAAGCTGATGTTACACCGAGTAAATAGATACCTAACATGTCACTCTTTAAAATCGCGCTCGCTTGTGGAATGGCAACAAGCTATGATAAGTAAAAATCTCCATAGGTGATGCTTTAAAATTTTTTACAGTTAGAATTATTTCTCTCGCTATAACATTTGCATTGTTACATTACATGCGTGGTGCGAACACCATTTTACATAGGTGCGTGTGACTTTTGTATGCATTGGCTTCTGCGCACAAGCACGGAGGGATGGGGGCGCTTTATTTTTTTTCATTTATTTTATTTTTTTTTAAATTTTATTTTTACACTGTCCCTTTTATTTACCGTATTTATCGGAGTATAACATGCACCCCAAGTTTAGGAGGGAATTTTATGGAAAAAAACTTTTAGGAGGGAAGTTTAAGGAAAAAAACCTTACATTTAAATGCCCATTAATGCAGCCTTATCGTGTCCATCTGCAGCCTTGCCCCAGTGTCCAGTGTAGCCTTGTCAGTGCAGCTTTGCCCCAGAGCAGAATTGTCAGTGCAGCTTTGCTCCAGTGCAGCCTTGTCAGTGCAGTCTTGCCCCAGTGCAGCTTTGCCCCAGTGCAGCCTTGTCAGTGCAGCTTTGCCCGAGTGCAGCCTTGTCAGTGCAGCCTTGCCACAGTGCAGCTTTGCCCCAGTGCAGCCTTGTCAGTGCAGCCTTGCCCCAGTGCAGCTTTGCCCCAGTGCAGCCTTGTCAGTGCAGCTTTGCCCCAGTGCAGCCTTGCCCCAGTGGTCCGTGCAGCCTTGTCGCCGCCGACATACAAAAGTTTAGTTTGGATTTTTAAATATGGTGCCGCGGAGTTCGGAGGACACAGTGACTGGGCGGAGCCGAGATACACATAGCCGAGGGTTCTCGGCTCTTCTCGGCGCCGTTCACTGTCACGCCCAGTCCCCATGATGGACATAACACAGGTCCAATGGCAGGACTGGGCGTGACTGTGAACGGCGCCGAGAACTGCCGAGAACCCTCGGCTATGTGTATCTCGGCTCCGCCCAGTCACTGTGTCCTCGGTGGCGCTCGTTCAGCTGAACGAGCGCCGCCAAGTCCCTCCGAACTCCGCGGCGCCATATTTAAAAATACATGCTATGTGAATGTCGGCGGCGATCACGGCGATCGCTCCGACAGATCACAAAATAGCGGGGATCGGCGTATAACATGCACCCACGATTTTCCCCTGATTTTAAGGGGAAAAAAGTGCGTGTTATACGCCGATAAATACGGTATTTTTTAGATCGATTTTAATCCTATCACAAGGAATCTAAGCATCCCTTGTGATAGAAATAAGGGATGACGGGATGACAGGTCCTCTTTATGGAGACCCCAAATCTCTCCTCTACTTTTGAACGCATCAGATTTAAAAAAAAAATGGATTTTGTGCTTAAAAAAAAAAAAATAGTTCACCCTAGACTGGATAGACTGGAGGGGACGACATGACGTCACTCCAGTCCTCTTAGATCATAGAGGTGGGGGGAGACAATCTGGTCTCTCCTCACCTCTGTGGCCAGCCATGCTTTAAGAGCATATTAAATAAGGGCATTAGCCAATGTATCCCATTGGGTAATAAATTTAAAAGAGTGAACAAAGGTCCTGGATGGCTTAACTCCAATGTAAAAATGCATATAAAAGCAAAGGAGAAGGCCTTCAAAAAATACAAGGTTGAGGGATCATCCTCAGCATTCAGAATTTATAAAGAATGCAATAAGAAACGTAAGGGTGCAATTAGAATGGCTAAGATAGAACATGAAAGACACATAGCGGAGGAGAGCAAAAAAAATCCCAAGAAATTCTTTAAGTATGTAAACAGTAAAAAAGGGAGGACAGACCATATTGGCCCCATAAAGAATGAGGAAGGACATCTGGTTACAAATAATGGGGAGATGGCAAAGGTTTTGAATTTATTCTTCTCCTCAGTCTTCACGAGTGAATCGGGGGGCTTCAGTAACCAAAACTGCAGTGTTTATCCTCATGACACATCACAGGAAGCACCTACATGGTTAACAGAGGACGGAATTAAAATTAGACTTGAGAAACTTAACATTAATAAATCACCGGGACCAGATGGCTTGCATCCGAGGGTACTTAGGGAACTCAGTCAGGTGATTGCCAGACCGTTGTTCCTAATTTTTACAGACAGTCTATTGACTGAAATGGTACCAGCTGATTGGAGAAAAGCCAATGTAGCACCAATATTTAAAAAGGGCCCAAAAAACATCCCTGGGAATTACAGACCAGTTAGCCTAACATCAATAGTATGTAAACTCTTGGAGGGGATGATAAGGGACCATATAGAAGATTTTAGTAATAAGAATGGTATAATTAGCAGTAATCAGCATGGATTCATGAAGAATCGTTCTTGCCAAACCAATCTATTAACCTTCTATGAGGAGGTGAGTTGCCATCTAGATAAAGGAAGGCCCGTAGACGTGGTGTATCTGGATTTTGCAAAAGCATTTGACACAGTTCCCCATAAACGTTGACTGTACAAAATAAGGTGCGTTGGCATGGACCATAGGGTGAGTACATGGATTGAAAACTGGCTACAAGGGCGTGTTCAGAGGGTGGTGATAAATGGGGAGTACTCAGAATGGTCAGGGGTGGGTAGTGGGGTTCCCCAGGGTTCTGTGCTGGGACCAATCCTATTTAATTTGTTTATAAACGACCTGGAGGATGGGATAAACAGTTCCATCTCTGTATTTGCGGACAATACTAAGCTAAGCAGGGCAATAACTTCTCCGCAGGATGTGGAAATCTTGCAAAAAGACCTGAACAAATTAATGGGGTGGGCGACTACATGGCAAATGAGGTTCAATGTAGAAAAATTTAAAATAATGCTTTCCGGTGGCAAAAATATGAATGCAATCTATAGACAGGGGGGAGAACCTCTGGGGGAATCTAGGATAGAAAAAGGACCTGGGGGTCCTAGTAGATGATAGGCTCAGCAATGGCATGCAATGCCAAGCTGCTGCCTATAAAGCAAACAGAATATTGGCATGCATTAAAAAGGGGATTAACTCCAGAGATAAAACGATAATTCTCCCACTCTACAAGACTCTGGTCTGGCCGCACCTGGAGTATGCTGTCCAGTTCTGGGCACCAGTCCTCAGGAAGGATGTACTGGAAATGGAGCGAGTACAAAGAAGGGCAACAAAGCTAATAAAGGGTCTGTAGGATCTTAGTTATGAGGAAAGGTTGCGAGCGTTGAACTTATTCTCTCTGGAGAAGAGACGCTTGAGAGGGGATATGATTTCAATTTACAAATACTGTACTGGTGACCCCACAATAGGGATAAAACTTTTTCGCAGAAGAGAGTTTAATAAGACTCGGGGCCACTCATTACAATTAGAAGAAAAGAGGTTTAACCTTAAACTACGTAGAGGGTTCTTTACTGTAAGAGCGGTAAGGATGTGGAATTCCCTTCCACAGGCGGTGGTCTCAGCGGGGAGCATTGATAGCTTCAAGAAACTATTAGATAATCACCTGAATGACCGCAACATACAGGGATATACAATGTAATACTGACACATAATCACACACATAGGATGGACTTGATGGACGTGTGTCTTTTTTCAACCTCACCTACTATGTAACACGCTCCGATCGGACATTTTCCATCGGAAAATCCCACCGTGTGTACGGGGCATTAGTCTGTAAGGTTCAATCTTGAGTTGGCCCACCCTTTCCAGCTATAACAGCTTCAACTCCTCTGGGAAGGCTGTCCACAAGGTTTAGGAGTGTGTCTATGGGAATGTTTGATCATTCTTCTGGAAGCGCATTTGTGAAGTCAGGCATGTTGATGTTGGATGAGAAGGCCTGGCTCGCAGTCTCCGCTCTAATTCATCCCAAAGGTGTTGAGGTCAGGACGGTCAAGTTCCTCCACCCCAAACTCACTCATCCATGTCTTTATGGACCTTGCTTTGCGCACTGTTCCAAATCATTTGGTGGAGGGGGAATTATGGTGTGGGGTTGTTTTTCAGGGGTTGGGCTTGGCCCCTTAGTTCCAGTGAAAGGAACTCTTAAGGCGTCAGCATACCAAGACATTTTGGACAATTTTGTGGGAACAGTTTGGGTATGATCCCTTCCTGTTCCAACATGACTGTGCACCAGTGCACAAAGCAAGGTCCATAAAGACATGGATGAGCGAGTTTGGGGTGGAGAAACTTGACTGGCCTGCACAGAGTCCTTACCTCAACCGTTTGGGATGAATTAGAGTGGAGACTGCGAGCCAGGCCTTCTCGTCCAACTTCAGTGCCTGACCTCACAAATGCGCTTCTGGAAGAATGGTCAAACATTCCCATAGACACACTCCTAAACCTTGTGGACAGCCTTCCCAGAGGAGTTGAAGCTGTTATATCTGCAATGGGTGGGCCAACTCAATATTGAACCCTACAGAGTAAGACTGGGATGCAATTAAAGTTCATGTGCGTGTGTGTAAAGGCAGGTATCCAATACTTTTAACAATATACTGTATATACATATTGTGGTCTTGAACTGGCTACAGTATTCAGTCATAACACATCCCAATTCACCAGTTGTTTTTTTTTGAGCTAGAGTGGAACATTAAAAAAAAAGAGAGAGAGGAGAGAGAGGAGAGAGAGAGGAGAGAGAGAAGAGAGAGAGAGAGAGAGAGAGAGAGAGAGAGAGAGAGGAGGAGAGAGAGAGAGAGAGAGAGAGAGGGAGGAGAGAGAGAGAGAGAGAGGGAGGAGAGAGAGAGAGAGAGAGAGAGAGAGAGAGAGAGAGAGAGAGAGGGGGGGGGAGAGAGAGAGAGAGAGGAGAGAGAGAGGGAGAGAGAGAAAAAAGAGAGAGAGAGGAGAGAGAGGAGAGAGAAAAAAGAGAGAGAGAGAGAGAGAGAGAGAGAGAGGAGAGAGGAGAGAGAGAGAGAGAGAGAGAGAGAGAGAGAGAGAGAGAGAGAGAGAGAGAGAGAGAGAGAGAGAGAGAGAGAGAGAGAGAGAGAGAGAGAGAGAGAGAGAGGAGAAAGAAAAAAGAGAGAGAGAGAGGGAGAGAGAGGGAGAGGGAGAGGAAATACTTTTATCGGCAGTTGCAGCCAATTGGCTGCAGCAGCTGATCAACAACAAAAGTTTTCCAACATTCCTATTTGACAAAGGTGGGCAGCAGATCAGTGTAATCCACAATACGGTCTGTGATCAAGCCAAGCAGCAATCTGAGAAGGTAGTTTGTGTTCCATTCCGGGGTCAGTACCAGGAGAATCCAAAGACTTGGCTGAATGGGTAGGGACAACGAGCCAAGACAGGGTAGGGGGCAAGGTAGCTAGATACTATCACAAGCCCAGAGCCCTGATTCTCAAACAGAGCACAGCAGCCAATCAGGGCAGAGGAGATGGAACAAGCACCACTACACTACCACTAGAATGGGGGAAAAAGAACTTAATTGTACATTTACAAATCACAAATAAAAAAATGAATAGAAGTAACGCATTCCTCGTCCGTAAGCTCATCTATCCAGGAAATGTCATATAAGTTCTGGACTAGATGGTACAGAACTCCGGAGCGATTAGCACAGATATACCCAACTGTAGATAATCGCTGCTGGAGGGGATGTAAAGACAAGGGTACGTTCAGGGGCGTAACTAGAAATAGCAGGGCCCCATAGCAAAATGTTGTATGGGGCCCCCCTGCAAACAGCCCCCCCCCCAGCTGCCCTAGTGTCAATGCAGCGTGACCCGTGCCACATACAGCGTGACCTGTGCCCAATGCAGCGTGACCTGTGCCCAATACAGCATGACCTGTGCCCAATACAGCCTGGTCTGCCTGTGCCCCATACAGCCCCACCTATGCAGAGGAAGAGGCAAGCCACCCGGATCAGCAGAGAGCGGGATTGCCCGCTGTAATAGCTTTCATTTGAATTTCCTGTCTTCCCGGGGCTCATCGTCACATAGCCCCACCTCTTGGCCCGACGCCTTTGATGATGTCACATGTCCCGCATTGGATCGGCGTTCTGTCTATCAAAGGCACCGGGCCAAAAGGTGGAGCTATGTGACGTGAGCCCCGGGAACACTGGAAGTTCTCATGAAAGCTCTTACATTGGGCAATTCAGCTCTCTGCTGATACGGACAGCTCACCTCTTCCTTTCCTCTCTCTTCCCCTGGCTGGGAGACTGTGCCGGCGGTGCTCTTATCCTCACTGGGCCCCACTCGGCTGCGGGCCCCATAGAGCCCGCATGGGTCGCTATGGTGGTAGTTACGCCCCTGGGTACGTTCCTCAAATATTTGGTGGTCCTGCCCCAAGATTAGGGTATTCGGGGAAGAAATAGCCCCATGGATCAAGAGGGTGTCAAATAAGTTTTATAGAACCAACACCAGTACGCTTCTTGTTTCATGGCACTATGGGAGCTATAAAATCCTATAAAAATAGTGTAATACCACGTTTATTAAATGCAGCAAAGAGGCCGGTACCCAGATACTGGAAACAGGCTACATGTCCTACACTAGGAGAATGGAAAAGTGAAATAATGGAGGCGGAAAGGTGGATTTATGAGACCAGAAACCAACAGGAGAAATTAGAAAAAATATGGGCAAGATGGAAAAATCATCCTCAGGAGTTAGATGGAGATAAAAGGAATTAGAAGATATTGCCGAAAGCTTAGATAACTCTTAAGGGAAATCGGATAGTAGGAAGATAAATGAGGAACGATCCACAACATTTTTAAGAATAAAGACTGTTAAATGAAGTATGTGATTAAATGGCATATGCTGATTGTGGAAGGTGGTTCCCTCCATAACATCTGTTTCCCCCCCCCCTTTTTTTTAAAACACTTATTAGGTCAATAATACACATAGGGCAGAAGCACTGGAAGATTTCACTCAACTAAACTATTCACTTTGTACTGTACTTTTTTATGTTCCACCAAAAATTATTTATTTTTTTTACTAGAAAATACATTTTGTCTTGCAACAATTCTTAAATTGTATTGTTGTTAAATTGTATCTATTTATACATCTTTTATCATTTATAATTTAATAAATTGAACATTTTATCTATATTGTATGTGTTTATGGGGTACCGCAATAGTCCAGATATATCCTCAATGGGGAGGTAGGGTTGTTTGGAGTATCACTTCATATCTTCTCCCCAATCCCTCGTTAGCTTTTTTTTTTACTATGTCAATAACACACACAGAGCACAAACACTGAAAGATTTCACTCAAGTAAGTTACTCATTTTTTACCGCACTTCCTTTCTTTTCTCAATTTTTAACTTTAAAAAAAAAAAAGGAAAGAGAAGAGTTTTTTTTTTTTTTTTTCTTTAACACTTACTAGGTTAATAACACACATAGAGCACAAGCACTGAAAGATTTCACTCAAGTAAGTTACTCATTCTTTACCGCACTTCTCTTATTTTTATTTTTTTCATTTTTTTCTCTTTTTTTTTTTTCCTAATTTTTAGGAGAGTAAAAGAAAGGAAATTTTTTTATACATTTTTTTTTCTCCTTTGATTAGGTTAACAATATATTTAGAGCACAAACACTGAATGATCTCACTTAAATATTCACCTTCTACAGCACCCTATATAATTTTTTCTCTTCCTCCTTTTTCTTCCCCTTTTCTCCCTATGTATGTGGAGGGGCGGCGTTGAGGGAGCCACCCCATGTCATCATCGGTATGTTTATATAAGTTATAATATTTCTCTTTTTTTCTTTTTTCCCTTTGTGGATATGCTATGTAAATGTCAATTGTAAAGAGAGAGAAATGTTCAATAAAAGATGAATTATATATAAAAAAAAAAATAATCGCTTTAATTGAAATGATGCATTGTGGGTGACATGGTAACCTAATGAGCATGAAAAAAAAAAAATTTGGTAAAAACTCTCAAAACTGGTATGTGTATATATATTGAACCATACCTTTATATAATCTGATTGTACAATTGTAAAACGGATTTAAATAAAAAAAATAATAGCATAATAGTAATAACCGCTATTATTGAAATGATGCATTGTGGTTGATATGGTAACCGAATGAGAAATAAAAATTGGGCAAAAACTCTCAAAACTGGTATGTGTATATATTAAACCATACCATACATTATGTTTTTTTTAACCATAAAACAGAGAAACAAAAAAAACAAACTATATAATAATATAAAGAAAAAAGGAACAAAGTGGATATTGGACTGTACAGGCCAGAAAAGGAGCTTGATGTTTAATAAAAATACAGTTTTATTTGGAAATAATTGTTAAAAAATACCACATGTACAAGATGTATGTCTCTAAATGAGTAAAAAAACAGCAAACACAACCAGTAGTTGAAGAGTACACTGTGCATAATCATACACCAAGAATTAAATACTGCTATGGTAAATCTTCATGTGTCAATGCATTTCACCATTTGCTTAGTTAGAGCTCATAAAAAGTATACAGTATAATAATAATAATAATCATCAGCATTGCTATTATTGAAATGATACATTGTGGGTGATATGGTGACCTAAAGGAGAATGAGAAAATTTGGGTAAAGACTCTCTAAACTAGTATGTGTATATATTGAACCATATCTTATACAATCTTTTTGTACAATCGTAAAACAGATTTAATTTTCTTTTTTTAAATAAGTAAATAAAAAAATTGAAAAAAATAATAGCATAATATTATTATTAATAATCATCATCATCATCATTACTATAATTGAAATGATGCATTGTGGGTGACCTGGTAATCTAATGAGGATGAGAAAAAAGATGGGTAAAAACTCTTGAAACTGGTATGTGTATATATATTGAACCATACCATGCTTTTATGATTTTTTAAATCAGAAAATGGATTATATATATTTTTAAAAAAATCAGTAAATTAACAAAATAATAGAAAAAATAATAGCATAATAGTAATAATGATAATAATAGTAGTAATAATAATAATAATATTACTAATTACTATTATTAACAATAATGATAGTACTAATAACAATAACAATCATAATCACGCTTGTTAAAATTGTACATTCCTAACATCCCCCCCATTCAGAATAATGTCATTGGTGTCTAGACAGATTATCACATCCCCCTTCAAACCAATGATATATATGAATGCCATACACCCAACACAGCATAGAGGGGCTCAGTGAAGGTGGCAGTGAAGGTGTGGAGGTGGCGGAGGGGGGCACCCATATAGAAGGAGATCTGTCCAGCCTCATAATCCAGACATACCCGGACTCGCTTACCAGGAACAATATCATGGAGCACAGTCTCATTTTTATCATGTACTGCTTTATATTTTGAACCCTTCCTGTCCAAACCCCAGGACACGTCATTCCTTCCAATCAAGGATTCTCCACCATCCCTGTCTATACTGGCATAACACATCCCAATAATCCAGTTATTGGATTTCTGGAGATCTACTTCCCAGTAATGTCTCCCTGAGGAGAAGCTCCGACTGCCTAAAACTTGATTATAATCCATAAATCTCTCCTCAGAATATAGGAGAGGCTGGTATGGACCTGCCTTGGTTGCAGTCTTCTTGTCATATGAGATACATAGATCAGTATGAGCCGTGTCCTCATCCAATAAAATGTCTACAGCTTTCTGTATAACGATCCCCCCAGTTACACCACTTATTATATCCGTAAAATCTGTGCCGATCATATGTGAGGCCCCATCTAGATCCCTTACATCATGAAGGAGTCTATCATGCATGTCTATGTACTCATCTTCACCATCCTCAGTATCACTCAAGTCACCTGTGTCTGATATCTGTAGGACGGTCAATGGATCCGTCATGGGCCACAGCTCCTGTAAGGGATGCAGCTTCCTGGACAGCTCCTCATTCTTTAACTCCAACTGCTGTATCAGATCATTGACTAGATGTAAGATGTCCTCTGCCATGGAGATCTTACTCAGGACTTTCTTCTCCAGGTCTTCCACATGTCTCATGATGTCTCCGAACAGGGCAGTTACTCTCTCTAGTTCTCTTTGTGCTCTTCTCCTGTATTCCTGCAGACTCCGGACTCTTTCGTCTGTCTTCTCTCTCTTAGTAATCAGTTTCTCTATATTATTTGTCAGTTTCTTCTTCTTCTTTATAAAGGCCTCTTTCAATGTCTCTACCTGGTGTCCTCGATGTTCTCCAGTTAAAGCACAGGAGGCACAGATACAGGCAGAGTCCTTGGTGCAGTAATACTCCAGGATCTTCTTATGGACGGAGCATTTCCTGTTCTCCGGGGTGGTGGTGGGGTCACATAAGACGTGTTCTGGTGACCTGCTGTGGACTCTCAGATGGTCATTACATAGAGAAGCTTCACAAAGTAGGCAGGATTTCACAGCAGGTACAGAGGTGTGAATACAGTAAGTACAGGAGATGCCGGTCTTCTCTGGTTCTGGTGGAACAGACAGGAAATGCTGAGTGATGTTACGCAGAGTGATATTTCTGGGCGGTGAAGGTCTCTCCTGGAACTCTTCCCTGCACTGAGGACAGGAATAACCTTCAGACTCCTCCTGTGTATCAAACACACGATCAATGCAGACACGGCAGAAGTTGTGTCCACAATTCAACATGACAGGATCCGTATAAATGTTCAGGCAGACGGTACAGTACAGCTCCGCACTCAGGTCTGAGGACGCCATCGCTGATAGAAGAGAGAGAATGAACAAGGTTCCTTATTCTCCAAAACCATTTATCCAGTGGGGGAGGTTCCTCCACAGAACAAGGCTAAGAATGTGGCCAATGAGAGCACAAAGGAGATGTAAATGTCACAAAACACAGCTGAAAGACAATTGGAAAAAAAAATCAACGGTCCCACCCATAAACAAACAGAACAATGCAAACTCAGCCAATTCTTACACTTCTTTAATACATGTGAAAATCAGCATTTTTTTTTTTGCTAACAAAATTATTTAGAACCCCTAAACATTATATTTTTTGAAAGTAGAGACCCTGGAAAATAAAATGGTGGGTGTTCCAATTTTTTAAGCCGCACGATATTTGTGCAGATTTTTAGAAAAAAATATATATACTTTGATGAATTTTATTGCACACAAACACAATATAATATCCATTTTTTTTGGTAAAATATAAAAGATGATGTCATGTCACTCTTTAAAATTGCACACGCCTGTGGAAGGGTGACAAGCTACGGTACCTAAAAATTTCCATAGGCGACAATTTAAAAACTTTTAGAGGTTACCATTTCAGCGTTACACGTGAGGTCTGGTGCTAGAAGTATTGCGCTTGGTGCGATCGCCGTTGATATATGCTTGCGGGACCTACACGAGCGCTCCCATTTGTGAGTAAGCATGGTAGTGCTTTACATTTTTTTTTAAATATATTTTTTAGTTATAATTTATTAATTTTTTTAATTTTATTTAAGTGATATTTATTAATTTAATATTTTATTATTTAATTTAAAAAAAATGACACTGTCCTTTTTAATTATTTAGAACTAATCAATAATTGCGCTATTACAAAAAAAGGTGGTGCAGGAGATAGCTGCCAGCATGTAACAATGTGGTAAGCAATGTAGAAACAAAAATGATATAGAACACATGCAGCGCTAAAAAATGTGCTTATACATCTTAAACGTGCATATGTGGCAGGGTGCTGAAATACAAAACTTATGCCAAATGAGCAAAAAGTATGGTGAAATTAGACACATAAAGAAAAAAGTCCATAAAGGTGTAGTGAATCTTATATAAGTCCACAGGAACTGGGGGTTCGTGGGCATATGCGGTGTCACACCTACGCATGAGGTAGGAACTGGAGCAAGCTCTGTGTATATGGGGAGATACTTTACACCCAAATCTTCCAAGGATCCAAATCAACACAGCAAACAATAGAAATAAGTACCCTTACCAGAGGGGATGGACACAGTCACCGTACGGTGGAGTGTCATACGGGCTTGAGGGATCCTCCGATCCCGGGGGTGTCTGCTTGAAGAGGTCCTGGCAGGAAGTCTCATCCGGGGCGACAATCGATGTTCGGTGGCGTGTGGGTCCACAGCCAATCAAGATATCCTCCTCAGATATCACTGTAAAAGTGATTGGTTGGCTGTATAGCCGCTGGGATCACTTCTAAAGTTGGCCATAGATGGGTAGAAAAATTGCTCAAATATTTGTTCATAAGACTTGATCATTCAACTTTCTAAATGTTGGTGGGCTCATATGGATTCTTGAAATGCAAAGATTTATGGCAAATATACCTCAAAGAGTAACATTGGAAATTTTTTTTTGTGGAAACAAACGATTTTTGAAGCGCGAGAAGTGGAATCGGTCGGGAGTAACACAAAAAAATGAAACTGCGCATAAGCGCGTGGAAACGTAACCCTCGGAAGAACAACAAAGTTCTTTCCCTCGAATGTTCCTCCATAAATGGTACTTCATAAAGAGGAATGCCAGGAAGGAGCAGTGGAAGGGTTTCATTGCAGAGAAGACACCACTTGGCATCCAATATACTTTTATATAATAGAATTATGGGGAAAAAATGGGAACCATATTGTACAAGGCACCTGAGGTCACCACATAAAATTAATTCACTTAATCAATTCAATTAATTCACTTTAATGCCAGAAACCAGAAATGGGATGAAATATTCGGGGTCTGTCTAGAAACAAGATTGTCGGGGCGGATACGGGACCCCTGGGGTGGTTTTCACAATAGAGCCCTTCACAGGTTCAGATTCAGAAGGAACCTGCATGCAAGGTGTCTTCAAATGTCTCACCACAGGGGACCTTCAGACAATATGGGAGCAAAATATTACAGCGCACACATGCAAAAAAGACATTTTGCTCTGCTGTATGGTCTTATGGCTGCACCAGCTTTAATGCATCTTTTAGGGTGTGCCCCCCAAATATCTTGTCTATCTTTTTTCTTCAGACAATACGGACACTTTGGGTTGAATGGGAAACCAGTGATTGGAATGGTAATGGGGTTTTCAAGCAGAAAGGTGTGCAGAGCAAATCAATTACCATCCAAAAGCAGCAAAAAAAGTTCTTTCTAGAATGAAAAGCCATCATCATTCTTTACTCAAGAGCACTATTTAACCCCGTGAAGACCAGACCTTTTTCTGACAACTTTTGTTTCATGTAAAACACAATTATTTTTTTTTTTTTTATAAGAAATACACTTTAATGAAATTTGAATGCAAAAAAAACAAAATATATAACCCAATTTTTTGGGTAAAGTATAAAAGCTGATGTTACACCGAGTAAATAGATACCTAACATGTCACTCTTTAAAATTGCGCTTGCTTGTGGAATGGCGACAAGCTATGATACGTAAAAAATCTCCATAGGTGGTACTTTAAATTTTTTTACAGTTAGAATTATTCCTCTCGCTATAACATTTGCATTGTTACATTACATGTGTGGTGTGAACACCGTTTTACATATGTGTGTGTGACTTTTGTATGCATTGGCTTCTGCGCACAAGCACGGAGGGATGGGGACGCTTTATTTTTTTTCATTTATTTTATTTTTTTTTTTTTCATTTTATTTTTACACTGTCCCTTTTATTTATTTTTTTGGATCGCTTTTAATCCTCTCACAAGGAATGTAAGCATCCCTTGTGATAGAAATAAGGGATGACAGGTCCTCTTTATGGAGACCCCAAATCTCTCCTCTACTTTTGAACGCATCAGATTAAAAAAAAAATGGATTTTATGCTTAAAAAAAAAAAAAAATGTTCACCCTAGACTGGATAGACTGTAGGTGACGACATGACGTCACTCCAGTCCTCTTAGATCATAGAGGTGGGGAGACAATCTGGTCTCTCCTCACCTCTGTGGACAGCCATGCGAACTGTCAGATCACTTCCCCCCTGGCTAGCTGGTAAGAACAGTAAGCCCAAGAAACACCAGTGAGCGGCCGGAGGGGGGGGGTACCCCTCCTGCTGTTTCTAAAAGCGATCCAGCGACTAATCAGCCACTTGGATTACTTTTATAAGAAAGAGAATTGCCAGCTGAAAAAAAAATTGGGGTTATGGCTGATAGCTTCAGCCTGCCTTTACACACACATGAACTTTAATGGCATCCCAGTCTTCGTCCGTAGGGTTCAATATTGAGTTGGCCCACCCTTTACAGCTATAACAGCTTCAACTCTTCTGGGAAGACTGTCCACAAGGTTAAGGAGTGTGTCTATGGGAATGTTTGACCATTCTTCTAGAAGCACATTTGTGAGGTCAGGCACTGATGTGGATGAGAAGGCCTGGCTCGCAGTCTCCGCTCTAATTCATCCCTAAGGTGTTCTATCGGGTTGAGGTCAGGACTGTGCAGGCGGTCAAGTTCCTCCATCCCAAACTCGCTCATCCATGTCTTTATAGAACTTGCTTTGTGCACTGCTCCAAATCATTTGGTGGAGGGGGGATTATGGTGTAGGGTTGTTTTTGAGGGGTTGGGTTTGGCCCCTTAGTTCCAGTGAAGGGAACTCTTAAGGCATCAGCATACCAAGACATTTTGGACAATTTCAGGCTCCCAACTTTGTGGGAACAGTTTGGGTATGATCCCTTCCTATTCCAAATGACTGCGCACAAGTGCACAAAGCAAGGTCCATAAAGACATGGATGAGCGAGTTTGGGGTGGAGAAACTTGACTGGCCTGCACAGAGTCCTGACCTCAACCCTTTAGGATGAATTAGAGTGGAGACTGCGAGCCAGGCCTTCTCATCCACATCAGTGTCTGACCTCACAAATGCGCTTCTGGAAGAATGGTCAAATATTCCCATAGACACACTCCTAAACCTTGTGGACAGCCTTCCCAGAAGAGTTGAAGCTGTTAGAGCTGCAAAGGGTGGGCCAACTCAATATTGAACCCTACGGACTAAGACTGGGATGCCATTAAAGTTCATGTGTGTGTAAAGGCAGGCGTCCTAATACTTTTGACAATATACTGTATATACATATTGTGGTCTTGAACTGGCTACAGTATTCAGTCATAACACATCCCAATTCACCAGTTATTGTTTTTTTTTTTTTGAGCTAGAGCGGAACATAACAAAAAAAGAGAGAGAAAGAGAGAGAGAGAGAGAGGGAGGGAGAGAGAGAGAGAGAGAGAGGGAGAGGGAGAGAGAGAAACAGAGGGAGGGAGAGAGGGAGAGAGAGAGAGAGAGAGAGAGAGAGAGAGAGAGAGAGAGAGAGAGAGAGAGGAGAGAGAGAGGAGAGAGAGGAGAGAAGAGAAGAGAGGAGAGGAGAGGAGAGGAGAGGAGAGAAGAGAGAGAGGAGAGAGAGCGTAATCCACAATACGGTCTGTGACCAAGCCAAGCAGCAATCTGAGAAGGTAGTTTGTGTTCCAGGCCGGGGTCAGTACCAGGAGAATCCAAAGACTTGGCTGAATGGGTAGGGACAACAAGCCAAGACAGGGTAGGGGGCAAGGTAGCTAGATACTATCACAAGCCCCGAGCCCTGATTCTCCAACAGAGCACAGCAGCCAATCAGGGCAGAGGAGATGGAACAAGCACCACTACACTACCACTAGAATGGGGAAAAAGAACTAAATTGTACATTTACCCATCACAAATAAAAAAATGAATAGAAGTAACACATTCCTCGTCCATAAGCTCATCTATCCAGGAAATGTCATATAAGTTCTGGACTAGATGGTACAGAACTCCGGAGCGATTAGCACAGATATACCCAACCGCAGATAATCGCTGCTGGAGGGGATGTACAGACAAGGGTACGTTCCTCCATATTTGGTGGTCCTGCCCCAAGATTAGGGTATTCTGGGAAGAAATAGCCCCATGGATCAAGAGGGTGTCAAATAAGTTTTCTAGAACCAACACCAGTACACTTCTTGTTTCATGGCACTATGGGAGCTATAAAATCCTATAAAAATAGTGTAATACCACGTTTATTAAATGCAGCAAAGAGGCCGGTACCCAGATACTGGAAACAGGCTACATGCCCTACACTAGGAGAATGGAAAAGGGAAGTGGATGAAATAATGGAGGCGGAAAGGTGGATTTATGAGACCAGAAACCAACAGGAGAAATTAGAAAAAATATGGGCAAGATGGAAAAATCATCCTCAGGAGTTAGATGGAGATAAAAGGAATTAGAAGATATTGCCGAAAGCTTAGATAACTCTTAAGGGAAATCGGATAGTAGGAAGATAAATGAGGAACGATCCACAACATTTTTAAGAATAAAGATTGTTAAATGAAGTATGTGATTAAATGGCATATGCTGATTGTGGAAGGTGGTTCCCTCCATAACATCTGTTTTCCCCCCTCTATCCCCCCCCCCCTTTTTTTTTTCTAAACACTTATTAGGTCAATAATACACATAGGGCAGAAGCACTGGAAGATTTCACTCAAACTATTCACTTTTTACTGTACTTTTTTATGTTCCACCAAAAATGTTTTTTTTCTTTACTAGGTCAATAACACACATAGAGCACAAACACTGAAAGATTTCACTCAAGTAAGTTACTCATTTTTGACCGCACTTCCTTTTTTTTTCTCAATTTTTAACTTTAAAAAAAAAAAAAAGGAAAGAGAAAAGAGTTTTTTTTAACACTTACTAGGTTAATAATACACATAGAGCACAAACACTGACAGATTTCACTCAAGTAAGTTACCGTATTTATCGGCGTATAACACGCACTTTTTTTCCCTGAAAATCAGGGGAAAATCGTGAGTGCGTGTTATACGCCGATCCCCCGCCGATTGTGAGCTCTTCAGCCGCTCTCAGCGGCTTTTGGCTTTTCTCGGCGGCTTTGAAAATGGCGCCGCCGTTCTCGGCCACTTTCGGCAATTCTCAGCGGCTCTCGGCCGCTTTCGGCAATTCTCTGCGGCTCTCGGCCATTCTTGACGGCTTTCAGCCATTCTCGGTGCCTCTCGCAGTCCCGCGGGAGCCGCCGAAAGCCAAGTGCATCCGAGAGCGGCCGAGAGCCGCCGAGAATGGCCGAAAGCGCCCGAGAGCCGCCGAGAATGGCCGAAAGCGCCCGAGAGCTGCCGAGAATGGCCGAAAGTGGCTGAGAATGGCGGTGCCATTTTCAAAGATGCAAAGGACACAGGCTACAGAGGGACACTGACAAAGCTGCAATTGGGTACAAGACTACAGATGGACACTAACAAGGCTGTAATGGGGGACAAGGCTGCAATGGGGGACAAGGCTGCACTGGGGGACAAGGCTGCAATGGGGGACAAGGCTGCACTGGGGGACAAGGCTGCAATGGGGGACAAGGCTGCAATGGGGGACAAGGCTGCAATGGGGACAAGGCTGCAATGGGGGACAAGGCTGCAATGGGGGACAAGGCTGCAATGGGGGACAAGGCTGCAATGGGGGACAAGGCTGCAATGGGGACAAGGCTGCAATGGGGGACAACACTACAGATGGAAACTGATAAGGCTGCATTGATGGGCATTTAAATGTAAGTTTTTTTTCCTTAAACTTTCCTCCTAAAAGTTTTTTTCCTTAAAATTCCCTCCTAAACTTGGGGTGCGTGTTATACGCCGATAAATACGGTACTCATTTTTTACCGCACTTCTCTTTTTTTTTTTTTTTTTTTACTAATTTTTAGGAGAGTAAAAGAAAGGTAATTTTTTTGTACATTTTTTTTTCTCCTTTGATTAGGTTAACAATATATTTAGGGCACAAACACTGAACGATCTCACTTCACCTTCTACAGCATCCTATATAAAAAATTTTTCCCTCTCTCCTTTCTCTTCCTCCTTTTTCTCCCCCTTTTCTCCCTATGTATGTGGAGGGGTTGTGTTGAGGGAGCACCTCATGTCATCATTGGTATGTTTATATAAGTTATGATATTTCTCTTTTTTTCTTTTTTTTTCCCTTTGTGGATATGCTATGTAAATGTCAATTGTAATGAGAGCGAAATGTTCAATAAAAGATGAATTATAAAAAAAAATAATAATTCATCATCATCACTATTATTGAAATGATGCATTGTGGGTGATATGGTAACCTAATGAGCATGAAAAAAGAAAATTGGGTAAAAACTCTTGAAACTGGTATGTGTATATATTGAACCATACCTTTATATAATCTGATTGTACAATTGTAAAACTGATTTAAATTAAAAAAAAAAAAAGTAAATAAAAAAAAAATAATAGCATAATAGTAATAACCGCTATTATTGAAATGATGCATTGTGGGTGATATGGTAACCTAATGACCATGAAAAAAGAAAATTGGGCAAAAACTCTCAAAACTGGTATGTGTATATATTGAACCATGCCTTACATTATGATTTTTTAATCATAAAACAGAGAAACAAAAAAACAAACTATATAATAATATAAAGAAAAAAGGAACAAAGTGGATATTGGACTGTACAGGCCAGAAAAGGAACTTGATGTATTATAAAAATACAGTTTTATTTGGAAATAATTGTTAAAAAAGATCATACCACATGTACAAGATATATGTCTCTAAATGAGTAAAAAAACAGCAAACACAACCAGTAGATGAAGAGTACACTGTGCATAATCATACACCAAGAATTAAATACTGCTATGGTAAATCTTCATGTGTCAATGCATTTCACCATTTGCTTAGTTAGAGCTCATAAAAAGTATACAGTATAATAATAATAATAATAATAATAAGCATTGCTATTATTGAAATGATACATTGTGGGTGATATGGTGACCTAATGAGAATGAGAAAATTTGGGTAAAGACTCTCAAAACTAGTATGTGTATATATTGAACCATATCTTATACAATCTTATTGTACAATAGTAAAACAGATTTAATTTTCTTTTTTTAAATAAGTAAATAAAATTTTTTTAAAAATAAGAGCATAATATTATTATTAATAATAATAATCATCATCATCATCATCATCATCATCATCACTATTATTGAAATGATGCATTGTGGGTGACCTGGTAATCTAATGAGGATGAGAAAAAAAATGGGTAAAAACTCTTAAAACTGGTATGTGTATATATATTGAACCATACCATGCTTTATGATTTTTTAAATCATAAAATGGTTTACCATATATACTCGAGTATAAGTCGTTCCGAGTATAGGTCGAGGCCCTAATTTACCACAAAAAAATGGGAAAAACTTATTGTCCCGAGTATAAGACGAGGGTGAGAAATGCGCAGCTACTGTAAGTGGAAAAGTAGGTCAACAATGCCCATTTGCAGCCTCACTGTGCCCATTTGCAGCCATAGGTCCCCTGAACTGAGATACGGGGCCCCAAAGTCGGTTCGGAAAATGAATTTTTTTGCTGCAGAAAAGTGCTTGACTCGAGTATAAGCCGAGGGGGGCACTTTCAGCGCAAAAAAATGTGCTGAAAAACTCGACTTATACTCGAGTATATACAGTATATATATTTTTGAAAAATCAGTAAATTAACAAATTCATATAAAATAATAATAGCATAATAGTAATAATCATAAAAATAGTAGTAGTAATAATAATAATATTACTAATTACTATTATTACCAATAATGATAGTACTAATGACAATAACAATCATAATCACGCTTGTTAAAATTGTACATTCCTAATATTCCCCCATTCAGAATAATGTCATTGGTGTCTAGACAGATTATCACATCCCCCTTCAAACCAATGATATATATGAATGCCATACACCCAACACAGCATAGAGGGGCTCGGTGAAGGTGGCAGTGAAGGTGTGGAGGTGGCGGAGGGGGGCACCCATATAGAAGGAGATCTGTCCAGCCTCATAATCCAGACATACCCGGACTCGCTTACCAGGAACAATATCATAGAGCACAGTCTCATTTTTATCATGTACTGCTTTATATTTTGAACCCTTCCTGTCCAAACCCCAGGACACGTCATTCTTCCCAATCAAGGAGTCTCCACCATCCCTGTCTATACTGGCATAACACATCCCAATAATCCAGTTATTGGATTTCTGGAGATCTACTTCCCAGTAATGTCTCCCTGAGGAGAAGCTCCGACTGCCTAAAACTTGATTATAATCCATAAATCTCTCCTCAGAATATAGGAGAGGCTGGTATGGACCTGCCTTGGTTGCAGTCTTTTTGTCATATGAGATACATAGATCAGTATGAGCCGTGTCCTCATCCAATAAAATGTCTACAGCTTTCTGTATAACGATCCCCCCAGTTACACCACTTATTATATCCGTAAAATCTGTGCCGATCATATGTGAGGCCCCATCCAGATCCCTTACATCATGAAGGAGTTTATCATGCATGTCTATGTACTCATCTTCACCATCCTCAGTATCACTCAAGTCACCTGTGTCTGATATCTGTAGGACGGTCAATGGATCCGTCATGGGCCACAGCTCCTGTAAGGGATGCAGCTTCCTGGACAGCTCCTCACTCTTTAACTCCAACTGCTGTATCAGATCATTGACTAGATGTAAGATGTCCTCTGCCATGGAGATCTTACTCAGCACTTTCTTCTCCAGGTCTTCCACATGTCTCATGATGTCTCCGAACAGGGCAGTTACTCTCTCTAGTTCTCTTTGTGCTCTTCTCCTGTATTCCTGCAGATTCCGGACTCTTTCGTCTGTCTTCTCTCTCTTAGTAATCAGTTTCTCTATATTATTTGTCAGTTTCTTCTTCTTCTTTATAAAGGCTTCTTTCAATGTCTCTACCTGGTGTCCTCGATGTTCTCCAGTTAAAGCACAGGAGGCACAGATAGCAGCAGAGTCCTTGGTGCAGTAATACTCCAGGATCTTCTTATGGACGGAGCATTTCCTGTTCTCCGGGGTGGTGGTGGGGTCACATAAGACGTGTTCTGGTGACCTGCTGTGGACTCTCAGATGGTCATTACATAGAGAAGCTTCACAAAGTAGGCAGGATTTCACAGCAGGTACAAGGTGTGAATACAGTAAGTACAGGAGATGCCAGTCTTCTCTGGTTCTGGTGGAACAGACAGGAAATGCTGAGTGATGTTACGCAGAGTGATATTTCTGGGCGGTGAAGGTCTCTCCTGGAACTCTTCCCTGCACTGAGGACAGGAATAACCTTCAGACTCCTCCTGTGTATCAAACACACGATCAATGCAGACACGGCAGAAGTTGTGTCCACAATTCAACATGACAGGATCCGTATAAATGTTCAGGCAGACGGTACAGTACAGCTCCACACTCAGGTCTGAGGACGCCATCGCTGATAGAAGAGAGAGAATGAACAAGGTTCCTTATTCTCCAAAACCATTTATCCAGTGAGGGAGGTTCCTCCACAGAACAAGGCGAAGAATGTGGCCAATGAGAGCACAAAGGAGATGTAAATGTCACAAAACACAGCTGAAAGACAACTGAAAAAAAAATCAATGGTCCCACCCATAAACAAACAGAACAATGCAAACTCAGCCAATTCTGACACTTCTTTAATACATGTGAAAATCAGCATTTTTTTGCTAACAAAATTATTTAGAACCCCTAAACATATTTTTTGAAAGTAGAGACTCTGGAAAATAAAATGGTGGGTGTTCCAATTTTTCAAGTCGCATGATATTTGTGCAGATTTTTAGAAAAAAATATATATACTTTGATGAATTTTATTGCATACAAACACAACATAATATCCAATTTTTTTGGTAAAATATAAAAGATGATGTTATGTCACTCTTTAAAATTGCACACGCCTGTGGAAGGGTGACAAGCTACGGTACCTAAAAATTTCCATAGGTGACAATTTAAAAACTTTTAGAGGTTACCATTTCAGCGTTACACGGGAGGTCTGGTGCTAGAAGTATTGCGCTTGGTGCGATCGCCGTTGCGGGACCTACACGAGCGCTCCCATTTGTGAGTGAGCATGGTAGTGCTTTACATTTTTTTAAATATATTTTTTTGTTATAACTTATTAAATTTTTAAATTTTATTTCATTAATATTTATTAATTTAATATTTTATTATTTAATTTAAAAAAAGACACTGTCCTTTTTAATTATTTATAACTAATCAATAATTGCGCTAATACAAAAAAACGTGGTGCAGGAGATAGCTGCCAGCATGTAACAATGTGGTAAGCAATGTAGAAACAAAAATTTATATAGAACACATGCAGCGCTAAAAATGTGCTTATACATCTTAAACGTGCATATGTGGCAGGGTGCTGAAATACAAAACTTATGCCAAATGAGCAAAAAGTATGGTGAAATTAGACACATAAAGAAAAAAGTCCATAAAGGTGTAGTGAATCTTATATAAATCCACAGGAACTGGGGGTTCGTGGGCATATGCGGTGTCACACCTACGCATGAGGTAGGAACTGGAGCAAGCTCTGTGTATATGGGGAGATACTTTACACCCAAATCTTCCAAGGATCCAAATCAACACATCAAACAATAGAAATAAGTACCCTTACCAGAGGGGATGGACACAGTCACCGTACGGTGGAGTGTCATACGGGCTTGAGGGATCCTCCGATCCCGGAGGTGTCTGCTTGAAGAGGTCCTGGCAGGAAGTCTCATCCGGGGGCGACAATCGATGTTTGGTGGGGTGTGGGTCCACAGCCAATCAAGATATCTCCCTCAGATGGAATATCAGTATATGAAAAGAGACTGAGGCTCAGCGATGTCCCATAGGTGGAAGGAGGGAAGAACAAAAAATCATATCCTAGGGTTGCTACCTCATCCCTTTAATGTGTTCGGGTTTAAAGGGATGAGGTGGCAACCCTAGGATCTGATTTTTTTTGTTCTTCCCTCCTTCCACTGATATTCCATCTGAGGGAGATATCTTGATTGGCTGTGGACCCACACGCCACCGAACATCGATTGTCGCCCCCGGATGAGACTTCCTGCCAGGACCTCTTCAAGCAGACACCCCCGGGATCGGAGGATCCCTCAAGCCCGTATGACACTCCACCGTACGGTGACTGTGTCCATCCCCTCTGGTAAGGGTACTTATTTCTATTGTTTGCTGTGTTGATTTGGATCCTTGGAAGATTTGGGTGTAAAGTATCTCCCCATATACACAGAGCTTGCTCCAGTTCCTACCTCATGCGTAGGTGTGACACCGCATATGCCCACGAACCCCCAGTTCCTGTGGACTTATATAAGATTCACTACTCCTTTATGGACTTTTTTCTTTATGTGTCTAATTTCACCATACTTTTTGTTCATTTGGCATAAGTTTTGTCTTTTTAATTATTTATTTTTGAATCAACTTTATTGCTATCACAAAGGATGAACATCTGTTGTGATAGCATGGGCCATGACAAGTCCTCTTTATGGAGAGATCTAGGCTCTATTAGACCCCCTATCTCTCCTCTGGCCTCCAAAGCATCTCATCTAACTGAGATCGGTGTGATCGGATGCTGTATTACCCGGTAATGGCTCGTAAACAGCAAACCGACACCGGAAGAGACAAAACCCTTGTCGCTTACGGTTTGTTATATGATAGAGGGGAGGGAGGTACATCCGTATATTGATCGGCGGTGATCCCTGGTTCTCCGATCTCTCCGGAAAGCCTGGTAAAGGTGGCAGGGAGCGGGCCGGAGGGGACCCCCGTCCTTACGCTGTAAAAATGATTGGTTGGCTGTATAGCCGCTGGGATCACTTCTAAAGTTGGCCATAGATGGGTAGAAAAATTGCTCAAATATTTGTTCATAAGACTTGATCATTCAACTTTCTAAATGTTGGTTGGCTCATATGGATTCTTGAAATGCAAAGATTTATGGCAAATATACCTCAAAGAGTAACATTGGAAATTTTTTTGTGTGGAAACAAACGATTTTTGAAGCGCGAGAAGTGGAATCGGTCAGGAGTAACACAAAAAAATGAAACTGCGCATAAGCGCGTGGAAACGTAACCCTCAGAAGAACAACAAAGTTCTTTCCCTCGAATGTTCCTCCATAAATGGTACTTCATAAAGAGGAATGCCAGGAAGGAGCAGTGGAAGGGTTTCACTGCAGAGTAGACACCACTTGGCATCCAATATACTTTTATATAATAGAATTATGGGGAAAAAATGGGAACCATATTGTACAAGGCACCTGAGGTCACCGCATAAAATTAATTCACTTAATTAATTCAATTAATTCACTTTAATGCCAGAAACCAGGAATGGGATGAAATATGCGGGGTCTGTCTAGAAACTAGATTGTCGGGGTAGATACGGGACCCCTGGGGTGGTTTTCACAATAGAGCCCTTCACAGGTCCAGATTCAGAAGGAACCTGCATGCAAGGTGTCTTCAAATGTCTCACCACAGGGGACCTTCAGACAATACGGACACTTTGGGTTGAATGGGAAACCAGTGATTGGAATGGTAATGGGGTTTTCAGGCAAGAAAGGTGTGCAGAGCAAATCAATTAACATCCAAAAGTAGAAAAAAATGTTCTTTCTAGAAAAGCTATAATCATTCTTTACTCAAGAGCACTATTTAACCCCGTGAAGACCAGACCTTTTTCTGACAACTTTTGTTTCATGTAAAAATCTGTATTTATTTTTGCTAAAAAAATCACTTACATCCCTAAACTTATAAAATTTATATATATATATATATATATATATATATATATATATATATATAATTATATTTTAGCAGAGACCCTAGAGAATAAAATGGTGACCGCTGCAATTTTTTTACGCAGTATTTACGCAGCGTTTTTTTCAACACAATTATTTTTTTTTATAAGAAATACACTTTAATGAAATTTGAATGCAAAAAAACAAAACAAAATATATAACCCAATTTTTTGGGTAAAGTATAAAAGCTGATGTTACACCGAGTAAATAGATACCTAACATGTCACTCTTTAAAATTGCGCTTGCTTGTGGAATGGCGACAAGCTATGATACGTAAAAAATCTCCATAGGTGGTACTTTAATTTTTTTATAGTTAGAATTATTCCTCTCGCTATAACATTTGCATTGTTACATTACATGTGTGGTGCGAACACCGTTTTACATATGTGTGTGTGACTTTTGTATGCATTGGCTTCTGCGCACAAGCACGGAGGGATGGGTGCGCTTTATTTTTTTCATTTATTTATTTTTTTTTTCATTTTTATTTTTACACTGTCCCTTTTATTTATTTTTTTGGATCGCTTTTAATCCTCTCACAAGGAATGTAAGCATCCCTTGTGATAGAAATAAGGGATGACAGGTCCTCTTTATGGAGACCCCAAATCTCTCCTCTACTTTTGAACGCATCCGATTTAAAAAAAAATTGGATTTTATGCTTAAAAAAAAAAAAGTGATCACCCTAGACTGGATAGACTGTAGGTGACGACATGACGTCACTCCAGTCCTCTTAGATCATAGAGGTGGGGAGACAATCTGGTCTCTCCTCACCTCTGTGGTCAGCCGTGCGAACTGTCAGATCACTTCCCCCCGGCTAGCTGGTAAGAACAGTAAGCCCAAGAAACACCAGCGAGTGGCCGGAGGGGGGGGGGTAACCCTCCTGCTGTTTCTAAAAGCGATCCAGAGACTAATCAGCCACTTGGATTACTTTTATAAGAAAGAGAATTGCCAGCTGAAAAAAAAATTGGGGTTATGGCTGATAGCTTCAGCCATAACCCCAGTAATAAACCACTTCAAAGTCGCAATGTATACACTATTTTGTTAAAAGTATTGGGGCGCCTGCCTTTACACACACATGAACTTTAATGGCATCCAGTCTTCGTCCGTAGGGTTCAATATTGAGTTGGCCCACCCTTTACAGCTATAACAGCTTCAACTCTTCTGGGAAGGCCGTCCACAAGGTTTAGGAGTGTGTCTATGGGAATGTTTGACCATTCTTCCAGAAGCGCATTTGTGAGGTCAGGCATGTTGATGTTGGATGAGAAGTCCTGGCTCGCAGTCTCCACTCTAATTCATCCCAAAGGTGTTCTATCGGGTTGAGGTCAGGACTCGGTGCAGGCCGGTCAAGTTCCTCCACCCCAAACTCGCTCATCCAGGTCTTTATGGCCCTTGCTTTATGCACTGGTCCAAATCATTTGGTGGAGGGGGGATTATGGTGTGGGGTTATTTTTCAGGGGTTGGGCTTGGCCCCTTAGTTCCAGTGAAGGGAACTCTTAAGACATCAGCATTCCAAGACATTTTGGACAATTTCATGCCCCCAACTTTGTGGGAACAGTTTGGGTATGATTCCTTCCTATTCCAACATGACTGTGCACCAGTGCACAAAGCAAGGTCCATAAAGACATGGATGAGAGAGTTTGGGGTGGAGAAACTTGACTGGCCTGCACAGAGTCCTGACCTCAACCCTTTGGGATGAATTATTGCGGAGACTGCGAGCCAGGCCTTCTTGTCCAACTTCAGTGCCTGACCTCACAAATGCTCTTCTGGAAGAATGGTCAAACATTCCAATAGACACACTCCTAAACCTTGTGGACAGCCTTCCCAGAAGAGTTGAAGCTGTTATAGCTGCAAAGGGTGGGCCAACTCAATATTGAACCCTACAGACTAAGACTGGGATGCCATTAAAGTTCATGTGTGTGTAAAGGCAGGCGTCCCAATACTTTTGACAATATAGTGTATATACGTATTATGGTCTTGAAGTGGCTACAGTATTCTGTCATGGACGTCCACTTCTCAGTAATGTCGCCCTGAAAAAAAATTAAATAATAATGAAAACCAAAACTGGAGAGAGAGAGAGGGGAGAGAGAGAGATAGGGGGGGAGAGAGAGAGAGGGGGGGGAGAGAGAGAGAGAGAGGGAGAGAGAGAGAGAGAGGGGGGAGAGAGGGGGGGAGAGGGAGAGAGAGGGGGGAGAGGGAGAGAGAGGGGGGGAGAGAGAGGGGGGGAGAGAGAGGGGGGGAGACAGAGAGGGGGGGAGAGAGAGAGGGGGGGAGAGAGAGGGAGAGAGAGAGGGGGAGAGAGAGGGGGGAGAGAGAGAAGGGGAGAGAGAGGGGGGAGAGAGAGAGAGAGAGAGAGAGAGAGAGAGAGAGAGAGAGAGAGAGAGAGAGAGAGAGAGAGAGAGAGAATGAGCTAGAGCAAAGAAGAGAGAGAAAGATGGAAAAGAGAGATAGAGGGAAAGAGAGAGATGGAGGGAGAGAGAGAGAGAGAGAGAGAGAGAGGCAGGCTGGGTCTGGGAAATAGGGGAGTAGAGTAGAAGAGTTTGCCTGTCTCATACTCCTAAAATGACCCCCTCCATGAGGAGAAGATCGAGGACCCTCTGGGGCTGGCTTGGAATCTGCTTTGGAATGTTGGATTCCTGGGGTGGTAGGTGATGGAAATGTTGAAGCAGGTAAAAGGAGAGACCAGCGGGCCTGAGAATCTTTGGTTGGTGTAGACCACAAAAGGATATGGTGAGCCCCCTCCAGTCAGTAATGATATTTCTCTAATGACCATTTAACAGCCAAAAGTTCATGGTTTCCAATGTCATAGTTGAGTTCTGCACTAGAAAATGTCTGGGAGAAAGACACCCAAGGGTGCAGCAGAATGAAGGAGGGAGATTGTTGGGAGAGGAATGGACAACTTCCAACATCCGAAGCATCAACTTCCACAATGAATACAAAAATAAAGGTCACTGTGGATCAGAAATGGTGCAGAGACAAACGCAGATCTAAGATTTTTCATGAACCTTCTATAGAAGTTTGTACAGCCCAAGAAGGACTAGACAGCTTTCAGATCCTTAGGCCGGGTCCAATGGGTGATGGTATCTACAATGGTATGGTCCAATGGGTGATGGTATCTACAATGGTATGGTCCAGAGCAATTTTACATACAAAAAATGCTCTTGGAGTTTGGCTAGTACACATTTGTGAGGTCAGGCATGTTGATGTTGGACGAGAAGGCCTAGCTTGCAGTCTCCGCTCTAATTCATCCCAAAGGTGTTCTATCGGGTTGAGGTAAGGACTCGGTGCAGGCCGGTCAAGTTCCTCCACCTCAAACTCGCTCATCCAGGTCTTTATGGACCTTGCTTTGCGCACTAGTCCAAATCATTTGGTGGAGGGGGGATTATGGTGTGGGGTTGTTTTTCAGGGGTTGGGATTGGCTTCTTAGTTC
>JBBGZY010002508.1:600000-800257 GCA_037952925.1 Lithobates clamitans | reverse complement strand
AGTACCTGTTTTTATGACTCATTAAATTTGTTTTAATTACTGCACTTAGAGTGGCGCCATTGTTGTTCTTCTACTCCTACAGTTCCCAGAGGATTGCTTCTTCTTTAACCACAGGGCTGCCTTCTATTATTGCTTTTATTGGACTTCAATTCAGTTTTATATTGGACTGCAACATTCACAGTTGCTGATGTTTATAATTACCATTTCAGATTGTCATTTATGTTATAAGTTATAAATCACCCCATCCACTGTTTACTAGTAAACCTATCACTGCTGTTTGACCATATTGAATATAGCGCTCACATCCACATGTTTATATTGTCTTCTGAAGCCAAATGTTGTGCTGCTTACTCTATTTTTGGTCACCAGTCCAGTATTCCCTCTATCCCAATTGATTAAATATTCATGTGAAGTCATTATCATTTTTTTCCCCAGAAAAACTCTTCCCTAAAAATAACCCTTTTCCCCCCCCCCCCCCCTCCCCTTTGCCCCCCCCCCCCCCCCCCTTCCCCCCCCCTTCCCCCCCCCTCCCCTTTCTCAAAATTACCGTTTTGAAAAAAGTCATATTACATAACTGCTTCATTTTTTGTCTTCCATGGCATATTCTTGATCGAATTTATATTGAGATTTTTATTAAGTCTTATCACTCGTGCCATCTACTCTGTTGTTTTTGTACGTCCTTAGTGGGCATGTATATAGGTAGATGATTGTGTACCGATAACACTGTTTCTCTATTTCATTTGCACCTCATCTATTTCCCCCATTTACTGTTATTCTTTTCCTAGAAATATAATTGTGTGTGAGCAAGATTACCGCCCTCTCTTTTGCTTACTATCAGGATTAATATTTTCACATTGTATATTATTTTATCTTTATTTATCATCTTTTATTCCATTCATTTTCCATATTTCATTTCCATTCAATTTTTTTCAATATTTTTATTTTTTATTTTTAATTTTTTCCATTTTTCTATTTCCAATATTGTTTTCTTTTTTCATTCACCCCCACGCTCTCCCACCACGCCACTCCAAACATGGAGTGGTTACAACAATTGGAAAAAGCCAAATATGAAACTCTTGACCATTTATATGACTTATTTCCAAATAATTTTTTCATACCGCATTTCTCCGTTCCCAAACATATCAACAAAACTTGTTGCACCCATTTCAGAAAATTAGAACATCTCATAATAGCGGCCAACCACCAATGGTGGGATAAGTTCTTCCTAGAGCAATACATTTCCCACTCCATCTCCCCTCGGGGATTGAGAATATTAAAAACCTGCTCTTTTCTAACATCTGAGTTGGCCAGCGAGTGGTCACAGATCTCAGAGTTTTGTACACAAAAATGGATGCGGATCATAATTCAACAGAGACAGACCAAATATCAGGATTTGGTTGAACAAATTAAGACCTACATTTCCCTTTTGAATACCATCACAGCCAGTTTACCCCATTCTTGGCTCAATACCCTAAAACACCACAGCAAAAAAGATGAAGATTCCTTGATTCAGACCAAATTGGGAAAAATGAGGAGAGACCTAGATGACTTTAACCTAGGGAGGGTCTTTAATTGGAAAAGGAATCACCGTACTCCAAACATAAATCATTCAACCCATCCCCCCACCCACCTCATACCTCTTATGGAATGCATAGTGGAACCCCCAGGCAACAGACCATGGCCACCGTCAAGGCCTAAACCCTTATTTAAGTCTATGCATCCCAACAATTCCCATCCCAGAAATACATCACACGCACTCACTCCCAAACCTCAACGCATACCCAATAAGAGAACAAGACCTCGCTCAAACTTAAACCAAAATTCTAATCAAAATACTCACTCCAACAATCACCATCCTCATCCCTCGGCCAATCCCACCCAGACCAATGAGACAATCACTCCCAGCGGGCCCACAAGAGACAACAACATCAATGCAAGCATTTCTTCTTTATCCCAGAACCACACTATGGATTCTGCAAAACCCAATTCCACATCTGGTTCAATTCCAACCCTAGCTTTGGCCAAATCCACCAGCCATACCCCTGCTCCTGGCGCTGGTCTCCAGAAAGCCAACACACAGACACACAGTCCCCTTCCCCATACAGATTCTACAGCATACACCTCATCAGTCCCATCTCACTGCTCTTCACCCATTACACAGGATTTTTTAGCAATTCCCCCCTCGTTACCCAGCCGCCCACACACAGGAAAAAGAAAATTAGAAGACGTGGCAAACGAGGGGGAAAACAACGACATAAATCACAGGGCCAAATCCCTCAAACCATAAAAATATATAATCTATCTTCCCATCACCTGTCCTCAGCTGAGGTCTCCATCCTGCAACGGGGTCTCAACTTTGCCCCCACTTCACTACCCAATTCATTCCAGTTATTCAAAGACCTCCATATGTTCATCCGTAATCTTACTCTCAAACGCCACTATAGCATAAAAACACTTTCAGCCACTGATAGTCACACAAATTTGGTTGAACCCAATGTTTCTCTAAACAACAGTGATCAACCGGAATTGAGCATCCTAAAGGAGCTGTACAACATGGAGAGTGATGACGAGGATATAGATTTACTTCTTCTCACTCAGCATCCCTCCACCTCTCCCCCCATACAGTACAGTACCTTTAGGCCAAAATCCGTATTCAATCCCACACACTCAAAAGGACCCTATTTACAAACCTTCTATCAAGTAGTTTTTTCTGACATCAAAAGTCTTTGCCAGTTGACACACGACAGTCATTCTCAACACTCCAATCTCACTACCCAAGAAAAAATATCCCTTAAAAATCTCACCGACAATCACAATATAGTCATCAAGACGGCAGACAAAGGCGGGGGCATTGTGGTCCAAGATCGCAGTGACTACCTAGCTGAAGCTCGCCGTCTTTTGTCAGACCACACTACATATCAGAAATTGCGCTGTGACCCTTTGTCTAGCTATGTTTTAGAAGTCAAAATGCTCACAGATAGAGCTAAAAACAACAACATCATCTCAAAACATGAGTATGCCTTCTTCAATCGGCCATTTTTTTCCACCCCGTATTTCTATCACATTCCGAAAATACACAAAAGTATCCAAAACCCACCAGGTCGACCCATAGTTGCCGCTATGGACAGCATCACCAGTTCCATCTCCCAATACATAGATCAGTTTCTACAACCACTTGCAATCAGTCTTCCTTCTTACATCCGAGACGGATTTCACCTCATGCAACAACTAGAACACTACACTTGGGAATCCACATACATGTGGGCTTCCCTAGATGTTAGTTCACTTTATACCTCCATTCCACATCACATAGGTCTCAGAGCCATCGCCAGCTTTCTTTCTGCCGATCCCATGTTGAACCCTGGTCAGGCAGAATTCATCCTAGAGGCCACAGAATTCTGCCTGACCCACAATTATTTTGAGTTCGATGGCGATTTTTTCCTCCAAACAAAGGGCACAGCCATGGGTGCGAATTTCGCACCCAGTTACGCGAATCTTACCATGGGCTACTGGGAAGCCAATCACATCTGGCTCAACAACCCCTTTACCTCCCATATAGTGTTCTATGGGAGGTATATAGATGATATCATCATCATTTGGGATGGCCCGGAGTCGCTTTTCTCTGACTTCATCAAACATTGCAACAACAATGAACATGGCCTCAGCTTCACCTCCGAACATGATCAGTCCCAACTCGCATTTTTAGACCTCCTACTTTTTCATGACAAAGGTAAAATTCTGGCCAAAAACTACAACAAGCCGACAGCCGGTAACTCCTTCTTGCACCATCGGAGTTGCCACCATCCAAGATGGATTGCCAACATTCCCAAGAGCCAGTTCTGCAGGTTACGCAGAAACTGCACCAGACAATCTGACTACATCACGGAAGGGTCCCACTTAAAACAAAAATTTTCAGACAAGGCTTTCCCACCAAAACTCATAAACGAAGCCTTTGATCTTTATCTGACAGAACCCCCCATTTCCACCAGCGAAACCACCCAATCCGCAACACAGCCGGTGAGATTTGTAACCCAATTTCACTCCAAACACAAAGCTATGGAACGCATACTCACCAAACATTGGTCGATCCTTCTACAGGATCCACACTTAAAATCCATCATCACTCCTAAACCCAAATTCACCTATCGAAAGAGCAGAAACATCAAAAATCTAGTAGCACCCAGCAAATACAAAAGTCAACAAAATTCCAAGACAACATCTCTTTGTCTCGTCCCCCTCATTGGGATGTACCAATGCCGTAAAAAACTGTGCCTTACGTGCAGCCATGTCCATCATGGCCAGAAAGAATTCACCATCAAGGGACAGACTTACCAGATCAGTAACTTTTATAACTGTTCCACCGAATTCGTCATCTATTGCTTGACATGTCCTTGTGGGTTACACTACGTAGGCCGCACTATACGCACGTTGAGAAAGAGGTTTGGTGAACACCGCCGCCTAGTAGAGGCAGGAGATGACCACCACAGTGTTCCCCTCCACTTCCTACGCAAACACAATCATTCTTCATCTGGTCTCAAGGTTTGGATTATTGAATCAGTTCCCAGTGCGTTCACACTGGCAGAGCGTTTCAAACGCCTCTGCCAGAGGGAAACTTACTGGATATTCACTTTGGACACTTTGACCCCTGGAGGACTCAATGAGGAAATAGAGACAAGCAGTCTCATCTGACTACTCTCCTAGTCCTCCAAGCCCCACCGGAATGCTCCCAGTCCCAACATTCAGTCTGTCCTCTAACCCCCTTCTTTTTGCATTCTGAATCAGGAACCCCAGCAATACCAAATTAATCTGTTCCTTCCCCCTTCCCCCCCCCCCCCTCATCTTGTTTCCCCCCCCCCCCCCTTTTTTTTCCCCCCCTTTCCCAATCCCCCCCCCCAACCCTTTCCCTCCCCCCTCATCTTGTTTCCCCCTTCTTTCCCCAGCCCCCTTCCCACCCCCCTTTCCCCCCCCCCTCCCCTTCCTACCCTTAGGTTTTTCCATTCTATGTATCATTGACCACAAACATATCATGTTCAACTTCCCATTCCGAGTATGATATACTCTTTTTCCCCCTTCTTTTCATAATTAAAAACTCACCAGTGCGGCCTCATACCAAATTATACCTCTACCCCCTTTCACAATTCAGCATTATTGCTAAAAATATTAAAATCACCCCAACATCATCCATTCATCTTTTTCTCAAGAATTTTACCTTTATATATATAACATTTCTTTTGTTATATATATATAATATTCCTTCCCCCTTTTTTATATATATTTTTTATATATATAATATTCCCCCCTTTTTTATATACATTTTTGCCAACATATATTTTTATTATTTTTGAATTTTTTTATCTAATTAATTTTTTATCAATTTTTTTATCCATTTACGGTTTTGTTATAACACATATATACATATATAAATAACTTTTTAACAACACTATTCTTATAATTTATCCAATCATTAATCCATCACCCTCATTTTCTAATAACACAACATTTTCTTATTATCCTTGTGTACCATAATTTATTGAGCTCCTTAAATTTCCCATTCCCCATCTCATTAGGTATGCATAATACCTAATTTACAACATTGTCATAATAGGGAGTTCTTCCAACAGCAGTTACTCCAGTTACACATTCATTTACCAATATATGCCTATCCTTTTTCTCCTCCTTTTTTTCTCTCTTTGTGGTTTATTTCAAAAACCCTCTGTCGCTTTCCCCCTTGTTTTCTCATAGACTATATGATCTCAATCAATAACATCATCTTTTCTCCTCTTGCAAACACATGCCGCTGTTTTGCACTAAGATTCGATACAACTGTAGACGCTGGCATACCAGCACACAGCGTCCAGTACACAGCCTATGCCTCACTGTGATTGACAGATCTCTCTTCCAATCGCAGCCCATGTAAGACTATAATACCATTGACCAATCACAGGTCACGTTAGGCCTGAGGAAGGAGCGCAGCTCCGCAAACGCGTCGCCTATTCGTCACCCCTGCACAGACTCGGAAGTGCCTTCGTTCCCACAGATCTACACGTCACCACAGTGCGTTCCAGCAGCCGGATCTGCCGCCCATACAGCAGCACATCTCGTCTCCGAGCGGAACTACTACTGAAGACGTGACCGGAACAAACCCCTGGGACACCTGGCATTTCCTGCCCAGCACTTACATGCCTGAATACTTGTACTTTTGTGAGTACCTGTTTTTATGACTCATTAAATTTGTTTTAATTACTGCACTTAGAGTGGCGCCATTGTTGTTCTTCTACTCCTACAAACATAGTGACGTACTACGTGGTTTTTCAGCTCTTTAGTGCCACCCTTTGGGCTCCTTCTGCTAGTTTCATGTTAGTAGAAGTTTGGTGAGTGTTGATTTGCGCTGTTTATTTCACGCTTTTCGTTTAGCGCTTTTCAGTTTGCGCTTTTCATTTAGCGCTTTTTAGTTTGCGCTTTTCATTTTAGTCCAGTCCAGGATCAGGAGGAGGAGGATTTCTTGGACCAAAAATTGGTTGCTTTATTATTCGTGATCAATTATGTCATATGCCTTTGCTGCGGGAGCTCCAGGAGAATAATCCAGATGATTTTTGGAATTATCTCTGGATGACAGACCCCTGCTTTCACCAACTCTTGGCATTGCTGACCCCCTACATTAAGAAGCTGGACACATGCATGAGGCTTTTATTTTATTTTTTTGTTGAATTATAATGATTTGATTTGTTATATTTTCTTTATTTTTGGATGCATAGAATGCACTTTTTGGTTAAGTTCTATTGGCAGATAGCATGTCTATTTTTTTTTTTTTTAAAGGACAATAAAAAAAATTGTGGAGAATAATATTTGTGTTTTACTTCAAATGACAGTTTGGGAGTAGGCAGTTACATTTTAAAAAATACAATGTAAAATTAACAAGGGACACCAACATAGTTGTATCTTTAATCTTAAAAACTACGGGATGATGGTGTTGTGGTAACTTGCCAGCCAAAAAAACAAAAAACAAAAAAACAAGCATAATAATATTATTCTTGATATCACTAGAAAAAAAAAAGCCTTTGAAAATACCTTTTGCAGAACTCCATCAGTATCACCAGCAAAAGCAGCTTCATTATTATTCCATTAAAGAAGAAGAGAATTGTGCGCTGCATTTCTAGATTTCATAATTTGTTGTGTCACGAATGTTAATTCTCCATTACAACCGCTAGTTTTTCAAGACCGACCGCTTACGGCTCGTCCTTGCTTCCGAGCATGCGTGTTTGTACTTTGGACTTTTGTCCGACAGACTTGTGTACACATGCTGGGAAAATCCGACAACAGACATTTGTCCATGGAAAATTTATAAACCTGCCATCCAACATTTGTCCACGGAAAGTTGGCCAACAATTGTCCGATGGAGCATACAAAAGGTTGGATTTTCCACCAACAGCCTGTCATCACACAATTCCGTCGGAAAATCCAATTGTGTGTAAGAGGCTTTAACTCACCTATCACAGTTACAAACATGCTGGTGTCTGTTGAATTGGCTTCTTGAAGTTTAGGGAAATGAGAATAGTTTGTTTTCTCAAGCTGACATTCCCACAGACATCATTTTCTTTGAAAGGGGAAGATGGATTCACACATCTCATGTATCAAAAGGTTTTTTCCCAGAAGCTGCAAGTTTAGGTTGTTTAAATGGGATGTTAAATCCACAAAAAAGCCAGACGTAAACACCCTTTGGGATCATGGAATTCTGAGGCAGCCACATTTTTACTTTCAAGAAATTGTGGAATTTCTTCCCGCAGAGCATACACTCGTTCTAGCATAACACCTCGACTAAGCCAGCGAACATCTTAGAAATACAGCAGGTCCCCCATATTCAGTCTTAGCTTCCAACAAAAGTTGCTGAAATTGATGATGATTTAACCCCCGAAACAAGATCAGATTTACTGCTTTCACCACTACATCCATCACGTCCTTCAAATTAGAAGACTTAGCACACAATGCTTCCTGGTGTATTGTGCAGTGCATTTTTTGTATTTTATTTTTAATTCCTGAGGTTTCCATGTGACTTTGAAGAAGAGCCACGACACCTTTCTTTTCTCCAACCATTGCCGGTGCTCCATCAGTTGTCATGCATACCAGGTTTGATAGATCCAGCTCCATGTCTGTGATACACAATGCCTCAAGGATGTTTACCCATGGTAGTGCCCTTCATGGGGACCAGTTGCACAAACTCTTCGAGAACATCAAAATTAGAATTTACACCACGTACAAATACTACAAGCTGAGCAGTATCTTTGGTGTCTGTACTCTCAACAAGTGCTATTGTTGATAGTACAAGAATTTTTTTACATCTGCTGATTGCTGACATTTCTTCTATTCTTTGCATAACTGTCCTTGGAGAGAGGCTAATATTTGAAAATACATTCTTTTGCTCAGGGCACAGAGGGGTTGATTTACTAAAGGCAAATAGACTGTGCACTTTGCAGAGTGCAGTTTCCCTCTGCAAGTGCAATTGCTCCAGAGCTTAGTAAATGAGGTAAGGCTTGACTTTGCAAAGAGTAACCAATCCTGTGTAAGTAAAATAAAAAAAAACAGCATTTTTGCTTGCACGTGATTGGATGATGGAAGTCTGCAGAGCTTCTGCTCATTTACTAAGCTCTGGAGCAACTGCTCTTGCAGAGGGCAACTGCACTTTGCAAAGTGCACAGTCTTTTTCCCTTTAGTAAATCAACCCCAGAATGTCCACAGCGGTCATGAAGCACTCTTTCACAAAATCTCCATCAGTGAAAGGCTTCATTTTTTCTGCTATCAGCTTTGACACAGCATAGCTGACAAGTGTATTTTTTTGAGATTCTGCACTTTGTTTTTTGAATGCCAAATGTTGTTTTTTTAGGCTCAGTTTAACCACTTTCCGACCGCCGCACGCCGATGTACGTCCAAACTTTGGCGGCAGATATCGTTGTTATGGCAGCTAGCTGCCATAACCCCGGTATCCCCATTTTCGTGCAGCGGTCGGCTTTCAGATAAAAGTGGTCTCTGCGGCGGACTTACCACGAGATCACTTTTATCGGTGGCAGGAGAGGTGATCGCGTCCTTCTCCATGCTGTGCCTGAAGACAAGTTAGGCTAAGATGGCGCCCACTTATCTCCATGACACTTCTGGGCGGAAGCGACGTCAAAACCTCACTTCCGCCCATACGTCTTAAAGGCACATTTTTTTCAATGTCATTTTTTTAAATGACTTTTTTTTTTGCATTATAGTGTAAATATGAGATCTGAGGTCTTTTTGACCCCAGATCTCATATTTAAGAGGTTCTGTCATGCTTTTTTCTATTACAAGGGATGTTTACATTCCTTGTAATAGGAATAAAAGTGACACATTTTTTTTTTTTTTAAAAAACAGTGTAAAAATAAATAAAATAATGTAAAATAAATAATAAAAAAATAAAAAATAAATTTTTGTTAAAAACCCCCTGTCCCGCCGAGCTCGCACGCAGAAGCGAACGCATACGTGAGTAGCGCCCACATATGAAAACGGTGGTCAAACCACACATGTGATGTATCGCCGCAATCGTTAGAGTGAGAGCAATAATTCTAGCCCTAGACCTCCAATGTAACGCAAAACATGCAACCTGAAGAATTTTTTAAACGTCTCCTATGGAGGTTTTTGAGGGTAAAAAGTTTGACGCCATTCCACGAGCGGGCGCAATTTTGAAGCATGACATGTTGGGTATCAATTTACTTGGTGTAACATTATCTTTCACAATATAGAAAAAAATTGGGCTAACTTTACTGTTGTATTATTTTTTTATTCTAAAAAGTGAATTTTTTCCAAAAAAAACGCGCTTGTAAGACCACTGCGCAAATACGTTTTAAACATGTAAACATAAAATATGTTTTAAACATGTAAACACCTAAATTCCAAAACAAGGCTGGTCTTTAAGTGGTTTTATATTCATCCTTCCTTGCTTGCCCACTAAATTCATGAAATCTTGGATGTTTAGTCTCATAGTGTCGCCTGCGGTTGCACTCCTTGTTCACAGCAACACCTGCATGGCAAATTAGGCATATTGGCTTGCCGTGGTGGTCTGTGAAAAAGTATTTTTCTGCCCAAGTGTCTTGGAACACCCGGCATTCAGCATCCACCTTTCTGCAATTTTTTTGGCATTGTGAAAAAAAAAGAATATAACTAATATATAACTATTATCAGAATGATTGGACTCATAGCTAACATTTTACTAATTGTCCCTAGCAATAAGCATGGTACGTGTTGGGATTATACTGATCCTGGCATGTACCAGGTAGCTAAAGATGACATGATCGTGACAGCCCCTGCACCTCTGGACCCCTTTACATTACACGGCCCCCCCTTGCATAGTACACAGCACCACCCCACCCCCCGGCATATTACACAGCCCCCCCTACACCCACTGGTATAAACAAGGAAAAAGCCAAGCTTCACTTACCGACCAGCCCGCAGACAACCAAATAACCTGTCTAAGGGTCGGTTCACACTGGGGCGACTTGGGATCCGACTTGTACGCCCTCAAGTCGCCCCAAGTCGCCCCAAGTCGCTTTGCATTTAGGTTAACATGGTAGGCAATGGGAGCGTCTTAATTGACACTACTGAAGTCGCTCCGACTTCAGAAAAGGCTCCTGTACTACTTCTATCCGACTTGTAGGCGACTTGTACCCATTCAACTCAATGTAAGTCGCCTGCAAGTCGGATCCCCATCTATATGCAAGCGACTTGACAGGAAATAGAAAAAAAAAAGCTCATGCTGCCCCTCCCTCCCTTCCTCCCTCCCTTCCTCTATCACTCTGTCACACTGTCACCATTTTGTCTTGTCGACAGTGGTATAGAGCAGAATGTCAGGCAGAAGGGAGGTGGTTCACCGCTAGCCAATCGACAACGAATGCCTGATAAGGCTTGTGAGACAGCGCCCATGTCTCTATGACAAGGACGATCCCACGTATAGGGATCAAATCAAGAAGGACAATGCATGGCTGGAGATCTGCCGTGGGTCCTTTGAAGATTGGGACATCATGACCAACAGCCAACATAGTGAAAAACGTAAGTTAAAAATTTTCTAATGCCTGTTTATTATGCGGGTGTTGAGCCCTTGCACACTGGGGCACTTTGCAGGCGCTATTGCGCTAATAATAGCGCCTGCAAAGCGCCCCGAAAGTGCCGCTACTGTCATTCCAGTGTGAAAGCCCCGAGGGCTTGCACACTAGAGCGATGCGCTGGCAGGACAGCAAAAAAAGTCCTGCCAGCAGCATCTTCGGAGCGATGTGTATACCACTCCTGCCCATTGAAATCAATGGGACGGTGCGGCTATACCGCCGGCAAAGCGCTTCTGCAGAGGCGCTTTGCGGTGGTATTTAACCCTTTCTTCTCCGCTAGCGGGGGGTAAAACCGCCCCGCTAGCGGCCGCATACCGACGGTAAAACACCGCTAATAATAGCCGCGTTTTAACCGGCGACGCCACCCCCCGCCCCAGTGTGCAAGGGCTCTTAAACAAATATGAACGACTATGTTTCCACTATTGTGTCCTCAAACATGCGTGCATTTCCATAAATTTTTGTTTCGTTAACGCGACCTGAAGCAATATCTGTGTAATGACATACGACTTTTCATGACCAAATCGCATGAAAAGTCGCACAAGTGGAAACATAGCCAAATCATGGTGTATGCCTTGTCCTGTGACTATATTCATTGGGTACCACATGACATACGACTTTTCATGACCAAATCGCATGAAAAGTCGCACAAGTGGAAACATAGCCAAATCATGGTGTATGCCTTGTCGTGTGACTATATTCATTGGGTACCACATGACATACGACTTTTCATGACCAAATCGCATGAAAAGTCGCACAAGTGGAAACATAACCAAATCATGGTGTATGCCTTGTCCTGTGACTATATTCATTGGGTACCACATGACATACGACTTTTCAGGCCCAAATCGCATGAAAAGTCGCACAAGTGGAAACATATCCAAATCATGGTGTATGCCTTGTCGTGTGACTATAATCTGTAACACATATCATATATGTCATAATGAATGATCAATATCAATACAGCCCAAAACAAAGTATGATTTTTTTTATTATAACAGTTTATTTCTATAAAACCAACTAATAGTATGCAATACATTATCCACAGTATAGTTAAGTATTACACATTTATAACAAAACTTAAATCATTACCTATACAGGCTTTTAGAAAACAGACAGATCAGAAAAAAATATATTTAAATAACTGAGTAAAATTGGTTTATTAAATAGCATCCAACTGCCATGCTACTTCACCAGCCGGTGAAACAAAGTATGAGGTAAATGCCTCTCGAACACTGCTGCCATCGATAGTTCCCCTAGAAGCACTGAGGTGTGCACTCTCCAGGTCGTGCATTAGGGAATCTTCAAAACAGTACCCATCACGTACCCTAACAAAGTTATGGAGCACACATGCTGCTTTGACAGCAAGAATTGCGTTCTCGGTGTCTAAGGCTATAGACGTGTGTAACACACGCCATTTATTAGCCAGAATGCCAAAGGTGCACTCAACCACCCTTCTTGCCCTTGTGAGACGGTAATTGTAGACCTTCTTGGGTGTACTCAAATTCCGGTTCGAGTAAGGCCTCATTAGGTGTTGCCCCAATGCAAAAGCCTCATCAGCTATAAAGACATAGGGTAGTGGGGGTTCACTAGTGCCAGGAAGTGGACAGTTGTCAGGAATCTGTAGCTGGTTATTTCTTAGCATTTGACCAAGAGAAGAATTTATGAAAATACGGGAATCGCAGGCACTTCAGTATGATCCAATATCAATATAGCTGAAGCAGTAGTTTGCATCTGCCACGCCAAGTAGTACAAAAGAGCAGTATTTTTTATAATTAAAATACATACTGCCACTACCAACAGGCTTAACGACACGTATGTGTTTGCCATCGATGGCTCCAATACAATTTGGGAAGTTGCAACGACTCCAAAATGCTCTTGCAATATCCTGCCACTTCTCCTGTGTCGGTCTCTTCATCACGATTGGGTTCAGCACGTCCCATATGACTTGGCATGTTTCTCTGATAATATAACTGATAGTCGACCTGCCCACCATGAACTGATAGTGAAGGCTAATTAGTGAATGACCGGTTGCAAGGTACCTGAAAGACAAAATACATAATTGGTTATTTTTCAATTTCTTTTTTTGCAGTTACAGCAATACAAGTAAGATGGAAGGGCCTGAGAGACTGCTACAAGCGTTATCTACGCAAACTCTTGGAGGCCAGAAGTGGATCAGGCAGTAAAAGGGTGGTACCCTATGTCCATGCAGAGGAGCTGGAATTTTTGAGACCAAGCATGGAGCTGAGAGAGTGAGATAACATATTTCATATTATCAAAGTGCTACTATACAGTTATATAAACAAGGTTGTGCCTGACAGTATTATATCTTTATTACAGAATAGGGATGAGCCGAACACCCCCCGGTTCGGTTCGCACCAGAACCCGCGAACGGACCGCAAGTTCGCACGAACGTTAGAACCCCATTGACGTCTATGGGACTCGAACGTTCGAAATCAAAAGTGCTCATTTTAAAGGCTAATTTGCATAGTATTGTCCTAAAAAGGGTTTGGGGACCCGGGTCCTACCCCAGGGGACATGTATCAATGCAAAAAAAAACTTTTAAAAACGGCCGTTTTTTCGGGAGCAGTGATTTTAATGATGCTTAAAGTAAAAAAAAAAAAGTGAAATATTCCTTTAAATATCGTACCTGGGGGGTGTCTATAGTATGCCTGTAAAGTGACGCGTGTTTCCCATGTTTAGAACAGTCCCTGCACCAAATGTCATTTTTAAAGGAAAAAATCTCATTTAAAACTGCTTGCGGGTTTAATGTCATGTCGGGTCATGGCAATATGGATGAAAATCAGTGAGACAAACGGCATGGGTACCCCCCAGTCCATTACCAGGCCCTTTGGGTCTTGTATGGATATTAAGGGGAACCCCGCACCCAAATTAAAATAAGGAAAGGTCCCTATATACTCTGAACAGCAGTATTCAGGCGGTGCAAACAAGACAGGGACTGTAGGTTTGTTGTTAAGTAGAATCTGTTTGTAATTTTGAACATTTTTAATGTGTTTAGCTCCAGCCAAAAAATCTTTTCTAAGCTTTTTGGAAAACATAGGGAAGGGTTATCACCCCTGTGACATTTGTTTTGCGTCTTTCCTCCTCTTCAGAAGATTTCACCTCACTTTTTTGTCCCAATGAAAAATGTTTTTTGAAAATTTGGGTTTTTTTGTGGAACAAGGATTGGAAAGCATCAGTGGAAAGGAGAAATTGTTTTCCCATATTAACTCTTACAGGAGAGAATTTCCCTTCCTTAGGGGTAGATTTCATCTCACTTCCTGTTGTCTCCTTCCGTTTGCAAGTAGGAGTCGTTTGTAAGTTAGATGTTTGAAAGTAGGGTCCTGCCCTATATACTCAGCAGAAATTTGGGCCTTAGGTGTTGCTGTGGCCAAAACACTGTAAGCCCTCACAGGGCCCTGCTGTGAAATATTAGATCAAGAATTGTAATTACATGCCCCTGTTGAACAGGAGCTGAAAAATTAGGCCTTAGGCACTGGTGCTGGTGCCACAACACTGCAACCCCTCACAGACACTCTAGTTGGAACGCAGAAACGAGCCCTGCTGCAAAGTATTGCATCAAAAATTGTAATTACACGCCCCTGTTAGACAGGGGCAGAAAAATTGGGCCTTAGGCACTGGTGCTGGTGCCACAACACTGCAACCCCTCACAGACACTCTAGTTGGAACGCAGGAACGAGCCCTGCTGCAAAGTATTGCATCAAAAATTGTAATTACACGCCCCTGTTAGACAGGGGCAGAAAAATTGGGTCTTAGGCACTGGTGCTGGTGCCACAACACTGCAACCCCTCACAGACACTCTAGTTGAAACGCAGGAACAAGCCCTGCTGCAAAGTATTGCATCAAAAATTGTAATTACACGCCCCTGTTAGACAGGGGCTGAAAAATTGGGTCTTAGGCACTGGTGCTGGTGCCACAACACTGCAACCCCTCACAGACACTCTAGTTGGAATGCAGGAACGAGCCCTGCTGCAAAGTATTACATCAAAAATTGTAATTACACGCCCCTGTTAAACAGGGGCTGAAAAATTGTGCCTTAGGCACTGGTGGTGGCGCCCAGAACCAAAAATGTTCTTACAAGCTATCAGCGTGATGATTGAGGAGGAAGAGGATAATTACTCAGGGATAGTCACTCAGCATCAGCATAGGCAGTCTTTGAAGGGATCTGAGATTTCAAAAAAAAATTTTCGGTTACATCTGCATCAGGTGCTTGGTAGCTGGTGGTGATCCAAGACTGATTCATTTTTATGAAGGTCAGCCGATCGACCGAGTCGGTGGACAGACGCACCCTGTGATCGGTTACCACGCCTCCAGCAGCACTGAATGTGCGTTCCGAAAGAACGCTGGATGCAGGACAGGCCAGTAGCTCAATTGCATACTGTGCAAGCTCTGGCCAGTGATCCATCCTCAAGACCCAGTAACCCAGAGGATTTTCGGTGGGAAAGGTGTCCAAGTCTGATCTTGCCCCTAGGTATTCCTGCACCATGTAAAACAGACGCTGGCGATGGTTGCTGGAACCGATCATACCTTGGGGCTGCGGACCAAAAAATTGTCTGAACGCATCGGTCAGACGGCCACCTTCTCCACCGCTCCTTCTTTGACTGACCGAAGCCTCAGCAACACGTTGTCCAGAAACAGGAGTTTGTAACCTCCCAGTCTCTGGGAACGCGTTGCACAGACCTTTCTGCAAGGCCTCCCGAAGATGTTTCATCCTCTGCTCCCTCTGCGATGGCAAGATAAGGTCCGCAACCTTACCCTTGTAACGTGGATCAAGGAGGGTTGCCAGCCAGTATTGGTCCTTCTCCTTGATACCACGAATACGAGGATCCTTACGCAGGCTTTGCAGGATCAGGGAGGCCATGCAGCGTAGGTTTGCTGAGGCATTCGGTCCGGAGTCCTCTGGGTCACTAAGGACAACAACGTCCGCAGCCACCTCCTCCCAGCCACGTACAAGTCCATGTGTTCCTTGGGACTGATCCCTTAAAGACTGCTGATGCTGAGTGCCAGGCTCCACCTCCATACTGACACAATCTTCCTCCTCCTCCTCCTCCTCCTCCTCGTCCTCTTCCTGTGTGATCGGCGGGCACGCAGGAACACTGTCTGGATAAAGGGGGCCTTGAGAGCTAAGGAAGTCCTCCTCTTCCTGCCTCTGTTCTGCCTCAAGTGCCCTGTCCATTATTCCACGCAGCGTGTGCTCCAACAGGTGGACAAGGGGGACAGTGTCACTGATGCATGCACTGTCAGTGCTCACCATCCTCGTGGCCTCCTCGAATGGTGACAGGACAGTGCATGCATCCCTGATCATGGCCCACTGGCGTGGGGAAAAAAAACCAAGGTCCCCTGACCCTGTCCTGGTGCCATAGTCGCACAGGTACTCATTGATGGCCCTCTGCTGCGTGTGCAGCCGCTGCAGCATGGCCAACGTCGAGTTCCACCTGGTGGGCATGTCACAGATTAGGCGGTTCTTGGGCAGGTTAAACTCCTTTTGGAGGTCCGTCAGCCGAGCACTGGCATTATATGACCGGCGGAAATGCACAGAGACTTTCCTGGCCTGCCTCAGGACATCCTGTAAGCCCGGGTACCTGCCCAAGAACCGCTGCACCACCAAGTTAAGGACGTGAGCCAAACAGGGCACATGGGTCAGTTGTCCCTGTCGGAGGGCAGAGAGGAGGTTGGTGCCATTGTCGCAAACCACCATTCCTGCCTTAAGTTGGCGTGGCGTCAACCACCTCTGAACCTGCCCCTGCAGAGCTGACAGAACCTCTGCCCCAGTGTGGCTCCTGTCCCCCAAGCACACCAGCTCAAGCACCGCATGGCATCTTTTGGCCTGCGTACTTGCGTAGCCCCTTGAACGCCTACGGAGCACCGCTGGTTCCGAGGAAGAGGCCATGGAGGAAGAAGAAGAGGAGGGGGTGGAGGAGAGAGGTGTGTCACAATCAGCATTTTGGAGGCGTGGTGGCGGAACAACCTCCAACACTACTGCACCTTGTCCTGCATCCTTCCCAGCTGCCAGCAGAGTCACCCAATGCGCCGTGAAACTTAAGTAACGTCCCTGTCCATGCCTGCTGGACCATGAGTCAGCGGTAATATGCACCTTACCGCTGACCGCCCTGTCCAGCGAGGCATGGACATTGCCTTCCACATGCCGGTAGAGAGCCGGAATCGCCTTCCGTGAGAAAAAGTGGCGTTTGGGTACCTGCCACTGAGGAACCGCACATTCCACAAAATCACGGAAGGGGGCAGAGTCTACCAACTGAAAAGGCAGCAGTTGAAGTGCTAGCAATTTTGCCAAGCTAGCATTCAACCGCTGGGCATGTGGATGGCTGGGAGCAAACTTCTTTCGGCGGTGCAGCAGCTGGGGCAGGGAAATTTGCCTGGTACAATCTGACGTCGGTGTACCAAAAGCAGATTGCCCACAAGTACTTGGCTGTGACACACCTAATTCTACACCTTCATTCCTCTCACTGCAGGTCTCAGAGAGGACTGAAGGTCTAGTGGGGTTGGAAATCTCAGCTGATGAGGAGCAAGGAGAGATCGTCTTTGTTCTTTGGTGTGGGTCTTTTAGATACGCTTGCCAACGAACTGCATGGCAGGTCAACATATGTCTGGTCAAGCATGTGGTACCCAAGCGGGAGATGTTTTGGCCACGCGAGATACGCTTGAGACATATGTTGCAAATAGCAGCGGTGCGATCTGATGCACTCGTCTCAAAAAAGGCCCACACCAAAGAACTTTTTGAATAACGCGCAGAGACTGCAGCGCCCTGCACATGTGGAGCTTTGGGGTGTGATGCAGTCAATGTGCTGCCCTTAGGCTGGCCCCTGGAGGGCATCCTGCCTAGTTGGTGATGTGCCACCTCCTCCTCCTCCTCCTCCTCCTCCTCCTCTCTCCTATCAGGCACCCACGTTGAGTCAGTGACCTCATCATCCCCTCCCTCCTCATCACTGGAGCAAACCTGGCAGTATGCTGCAGCAGGGGGAGCATGACTGCCAGATTGCTGTCCTTCTTGGGCACCCCCTCTGTCCGTGCTCATGTTACTGCCTTCATTGAGCTCAGTATCATCATCAGAGCCTTCCAAACGCTGGGCATCCTCCTGGAGCATGTACCCAACACTGTGGTCAAACAGTTCGAGGGAATCCTCATGAGGACATGGTGGAGCTAGGGAAGGAGTCACTGATGACATTGAGCTGAGGGAAGAGGCCGCTGCTTTGCCAGACAAAGCACCCTGGGCATGGGTGAGAGAGGATGAGGAGGATGAGGACGGCTTGGTCATCCACTCGACCAAGTCTTCCGCATGTTGCGGCTCAACACGGCCAGCTGCCGAAAAAAAGGCCAAGCGTGTCCCATGGCCACGTGCTGATGAGGATGCACCGTCTCCACGACCAGCACTAGACACAGAGCCTGCTTGCCCTCTCTTATTGGCTTGTGACTGTCTGCCTCTCCTTCTTGGCCTTCCAGACATACTAATGGCCTGTAGCTGCACTAAGCTGGGATAGAACACCTGTAATTTTCTTAAGGTAGCTTTATATACTGTAACCAGACAAGCCTGCCTGTCAGTAGGAAGATAACAGGAACGGATCTAGCTGAACACTGTGAGCAGGACGCACTGTACTAAATGTAAATAGTCTAGCTGCCTGACCGTGGTACTAATAGGATCAAAAAGAACACCTGTAATTTTCTTAAGGTAGCTTTATATACTGTAACCAGACAAGCCTGCCTGTCAGTAGGAAGATAACAGGAACGGATCTAGCTGAACACTGTGAGCAGGACGTACTGCACTAAATGTATATAGCAGGAACGGATCTAGCTGAACACTGTGAGCAGGACGCACTGCACTGAATGTAAATAGCAGGAACGGATCTAGCTGAACACTGTGAGCAGGACGCACTGCACTAAATGTAAATACCAGGAACGGATCTAGCTGAACACTGTGAGCAGGACGCACTGCACTGAATGTAAATAGCAAGAACGGATCTAGCTGAACACTGTGAGCAGGACGCACTGTACTAAATGTAAATAGTCTAGCTGCCTGACCGTGGTACTAATAGGATCAAAAAGAACACCTGTAATTTTCTTAAGGTAGCTTTATATACTGTAACCAGACAAGCCTGCCTGTCAGTAGGAAGATAACAGGAACGGATCTAGCTGAACACTGTGAGCAGGACACACTGTACTAAATGTAAATAGTCTAGCTGCCTGACCGTGGTACTAATAGGATCAAAAAGAACACCTGTAATTTTCTTCAGGTAGCTTTATATACTGTAACCAGACAAGCCTGCCTGTCAGTAGGAAGATAACAGGAACGGATCTAGCTGAACACTGTGAGCAGGACGCACTGTACTAAATGTAAATAGTCTAGCTGCCTGACCGTGGTACTAATAGGATCAAAAAGAACACCTGTAATTTTCTTCAGGTAGCTTTATATACTGTAACCAGACAAGCCTGCCTGTCAGTAGGAAGATAACAGGAACGGATCTAGCTGAACACTGTGAGCAGGACGCACTGCACTGAATGTAAATAGCAGGAACGGATCTAGCTGAACACTGTGAGCAGGACGCACTGCACTGAATGTAAATAGCAGGAACGGATCTAGCTGAACACTGTGAGCAAGACGCACTGCACTAAATGTAAATACCAGGAACGGATCTAGCTGAACACTGTGAGCAGGACGCACTGCACTGAATGTAAATAGCAGGAACGGATCTAGCTGAACACTGTGAGCAGGACGCACTGCACTAAATGTAAATACCAGGAACGGATCTAGCTGAACACTGTGAGCAGGACGCACTGCACTGAATGTAAATAGCAGGAACGGATCTAGCTGAACACTGTGAGCAGGACGCACTGCACTGAATGTAAATAGCAGGAACGGATCTAGCTGAACACTGTGAGCAGGACGCACTGCACTAAATGTAAATACCAGGAACGGATCTAGCTGAACACTGTGAGCAGGACGCACTGCACTGAATGTAAATAGCAGGAACGGATCTAGCTGAACACTGTGAGCAGGACGCACTGCACTAAATGTAAATACCAGGAACGGATCTAGCTGAACACTGTGAGCAGGACGCACTGCACTGAATGTAAATAGCAGGAACGGATCTAGCTGAACACTGTGAGCAGGACGCACTGCACTGAATGTAAATAGCAGGAACGGATGTAGCTGAACACTGTGAGCAGGACGCACTGCACTAAATGTAAATACCAGGAACGGATCTAGCTGAACACTGTGAGCAGGACGCACTGCACTGAATGTAAATAGCAGGAACGGATCTAGCTGAACACTGTGAGCAGGACGCACTGCACTGAATGTAAATAGCAGGAACGGATCTAGCTGAACACTGTGAGCAGGACGCACTGCACTAAATGTAAATACCAGGAACGGATCTAGCTGAACACTGTGAGCAGGACGCACTGCACTGAATGTAAATAGCAGGAACGGATGTAGCTGAACACTGTGAGCAGGACGCACTGCACTAAATGTAAATACCAGGAACGGATCTAGCTGAACACTGTGAGCAGGACGCACTGCACTGAATGTAAATAGCAGGAACGGATCTAGCTGAACACTGTGAGCAGGACGCACTGCACTGAATGTAAATAGCAGGAACGGATCTAGCTGAACACTGTGAGCAGGACGCACTGCACTAAATGTAAATACCAGGAACGGATCTAGCTGAACACTGTGAGCAGGACGCACTGCACTGAATGTAAATAGCAGGAACGGATCTAGCTGAACACTGTGAGCAGGACGCACTGCACTAAATGTAAATACCAGGAACGGATCTAGCTGAACACTGTGAGCAGGACGCACTGCACTGAATGTAAATAGCAGGAACGGATCTAGCTGAACACTGTGAGCAGGACGCACTGCACTGAATGTAAATAGCAGGAACGGATCTAGCTGAACACTGTGAGCAGGACGCACTGCACTAAATGTAAATACCAGGAACGGATCTAGCTGAACACTGTGAGCAGGACGCACTGCACTGAATGTAAATAGCAGGAACGGATCTAGCTGAACACTGTGAGCAGGACGCACTGCACTAAATGTAAATACCAGGAACGGATCTAGCTGAACACTGTGAGCAGGACGCACTGCACTGAATGTAAATAGCAGGAACGGATCTAGCTGAACACTGTGAGCAGGACACACTGCACTAAATGTAAATAGTCTAGATAGAAGATAACAGGAACGGATCTAGCTAAACTGAATACAGTGTATATATATATATGCAACACCTGGGATGCATATATATACACAATACACTGTAAGTGCAGCTAACTGACTGACTGTTCTGCCTAATCTATCTAACTCAAATCAAATGACACTGTCTCTCTCTCTCTCTCTATCTCTCAGCACACCGGAACACACACTACACAGGGCCGCCGTGCAGGCGGCCTTATATAGTGTGGGGTGTGTACTAAATCCCCTGAGCCATAATTGGCCAAAGCCACCCTGGCTTTGGCCAATTACAGCTCTCTCTACTGACGGCGCTGTGATTGGCCAAGCATGCGGGTCATAGTGCATGCTTGGCCAATCATCAGCCAGCAATGCACTGCGATGCCGCAGTGAATTATGGGCCGTGACGCGCCACACGAATTTGGCGCGAACGGCCCATATCGTTCGCAATTCGGCGAACGACCGAACAGCCGATGTTCGAGTCGAACATGGGTTCGACTCGAACACGAAGCTCATCCCTATTACAGAACACAATCCAGTTGGCAAGTGGCTCAGGAACGTCAGGAGGCACCTCCGGAACCTCAAGGGCCGCAGGAACATCAATCGGAGGATGAAACGATGATCCAGGAGAACCCCGAAATAGTGGATACACCGGAGACAGCTGGCCCTAGTCACGTACAAAGGCCTGAGCCTGAGCCTGAGCCAATGCAAGCAAGGTCAACACGTACTGCTAGACCACGTGGCAGTCGTGTTGACAACATGCAAAGATTTGCTGACCTTATGGATCGCCTAAATCAGAAGTTAGACGATTTGGATAAGGAAGAGCATGCTTTCGGGCTCATGGTGGCTGGAATGCTCAAAAAAATTCCAGAGGACAGACGACATAACGCCAAGAAAGCGGTGATGGATATGTTACATGAGCAATATATTGGCTCCTCCCCAAATTTTGGACCGCCGCCACCATCCGGTGCTCATCATTACTCCAACCCCCCACCGCCCAGAAGCCACCAATATTATCAATCTCGCTTTAGGCCATACTCGGATGAGTATGGCACTATGCAGAATTTTTCCCGTCCACCAATCCCGTATCCATCTCCTTCCCCGATTCCCTCCACCTTTGCTGCACCATCCCAAAGCCCTTCCACCAGCAGTGTCACCTCCTATTCTGAATATGTCCCTTCCTATCAGCAATTGTAAATAAACATAAAATTTAAAAAAGAAGATCGCATGTTTGGTAGATCTAATGTTTGGGTTTAATTAGATTAAAATGTTTTACTAAATTTATGGATGTTTGTGTGTTACATTTGTTCATTTTTGTGCATCCAATTAAATATAGATTACCTTAGCGTGATTATCAGTCTTTCAGTCGGTGAGATACTCCTCCTCCATGTTGTGTTCTGTCGCTCCAGATGGATGGAAAGCAGACCGAGCAATTCGTCAAAACTGTTAAAAAAAATGGTAATTTAATATGTCCTAATCTCTAGGGTCAATGATAAAAAACAGATATCTAAAAGGGGGCTCAGAAATTCTTTATCTAGGAGTATAAAACAAATATATAAATCAAAGTGTAGTTAACCACTGCCCAACAGCGCCACATACCAGTGACCACAGTGCTACCCATCCGTGCCTACAGTGCCACCTCACAGTGCTGCCTATCATTGAACGTCTGTGATAGCCACCTATCATTGCCCTTATTTTTTGCGTTATAAATGAAAAAAGAGCGAAAATTTTGAAAAAAAACTAATTTTTCTTAGTTTCATATAAAAATAATTATTTGGTCTCTGTGAAAGTTATAGAGTTTACAAGTTATGGTGCAAATCCAAAAAAAATGATCACATCTGAAGTACTGACGGCCTATCTCATTTATTGCGACCCGAACAAGTCAGGAAAGTACAAATACCCCCCAAATGACCCCTTTTTTGAAAATAGACATTCCAAGGTATTCATTAAGATGCATGGTGAGCTTTTTGATGTGGTCATTTTTTCCCACAATTCTTTGTAAAATGAATATTTTTTTTTTCTAGTGGCACTGATGACAGATGGCACTAATACGTTGCACTGATGACAGGTGGCACTAATGACAGGTGGCACTGATGACACGTGACACTGATGACAGATGGCACTAATACGTGGCACTAAGGTCTTGCAACCTTTCCTCATAACACTGATGACAGGTGGTACTGATGACACGTGGCACTCATAACAGGTGGCACTAATATGTGGCACTGATGATACGTGACACTGATGACAGATGGCACTAATATGTGGCACTGATGACAGGTGGCACTGATGACACGTGACACTGATGACAGATGGCACTAATACGTGGCACTAAGGTCTTGCAACCTTTCCTCATAACACTGATGACAGGTGGTACTGATGACACGTGGCACTCATAACAGGTGGCACTAATACGTGGCACTGATGACACGTGACACTGATGACAGATGGCACTAATATGTGACACTGATGACAGGTGGCACTGATGACACGTGACACTGATGACAGATGGCACTAATACGTGGCACTAAGGTCTTGCAACCTTTCCTCATAACACTGATGACAGGTGGTACTGATGACACGTGGCACTCATAACAGGTGGCATTAATACGTGGCACTGATGACACGTGACACTGATGACAGATGGCACTAATATGTGGCACTGATGACAGGTGGCACTGATGACACGTGACACTGATGACAGATGGCACTAATACGTGGCACTGATGACACGTGACACGAATGACAGATGGCACTAATACGTGGCACTGATGACACGTGACACTGATGACAGATGGCACTAATACGTGGCACTGATGACACGTGACACTGATGACAGATGGCACTAATACGTGGCACTGATGACAGGTGGCACTGATGACACGTGACACTGATGACAGATGGCACTAATACGTGGCACTAAGGTCTTGCAACCTTTCCTCATAACACTGATGACAGGTGGTACTGATGACACGTGGCACTCATAACAGGTGGCACCAATACGTGGCACAGATGGCACTGATGACAGATGGCACTGATGACGGCCGCCCAGAAGATAGCGTCCGCGCTGCAGCCGTCTTTTGGCTGTAGCGCGGTCGCGAAGTGGTTAAGTAAAGAACTATGAAACATTTTTCTTTTTTTTTGCATATCCACATATCACATTTTACTTACCTTGCAATAGACATCCTGGTGTAATTAAAGAATTTGTCATCGTAACCACGCAAATTTTGGAACATGGCCCAGAACTGGCCTCTGGTATCTCGGTTGATGATTACTGGATGTATCCCATATCTACGTCTTCTTCTCATCCTGATCCTCTGCTTCCTTTCTTTCTCCTCCTCTTCCACCAACACTGCTACACCAGCAGTTATGACAGCTGTCATTAAGGAACGCAGAGCCAACATTCTCCTCAGTTTACTAGGGGACTAGGAAACAGGAAGAGAACAGGAACAGGAATTATGTCACAAAAGCTGATTAGCTATGATTGGCCACAGGCAAAGTCGCCTATAGTGGGGGCGACTTGAAGTCGTGTTGTAATCTTTACAAGTCGCGTTGAAGTCGCGTTGAAGTCGCGTTGAAGTCGCGTTGAAGTCGCGTTGCAAAGTCGCGTTGAAGTCGTGTTGCCCCAGTGTGAATCGAGCCTAACAGTATGCGTTAAAAGCAGGGGTTTAGTCTGCACACATTTGCAAATGCATGCGTAAGCCACAGAGCCTCGTCAAGGCACCCTGGTATCTGTGGTACCTAACACTAACTTATAAGTGTCCCCACAGTGAAGACACATGCATTCTGTTGGATAAGTGAGAGCAGGTGGACTGAAGGGCAGTCACCCCTTCTTAAAGTTACAGGGGCACCCTGAACACCCAGCATATAGCACAATGGCTGCAAAGGTGTCAGTGCATCGCCTGACCAAAAAAACACAACAGTGATAGAAAAAAGACGCCACTTGCTCCCATCTATAGCTGGCTATCAGTAAGAAGCATGTGGTTGTCTGCGGGCTGGTCGGTAAGTTAAGCTTGTTTTTTTCCTTGGATTTATCCTTGGTCTTGTTTATTCCTTTTGTTAGCCTTCCAATGCTTCTTACTGATAGCCAGCTATAGATGGGAGCAAGTGGCGTCTTTTTTGTACCCCTACACACACCCCCTGCATATTACACCCAGGCTTCCCCTGCATCTCCTCCCTCCCTCCTCCTTGGCGGCCAATAGGATTGCTTCTCCTCTTGGCCTATCAGATCTCAGGGCCTGCTTCCTGAGTCGGGATTGGCTGGGAGGAGAATCAGGAAGACAATAGCAAATATTCATTCGCTATTGTCATACAGCTGGGTGACCCTCCGACTCTAATCATGTGCTACTAAAAATAACAAAAAAACAAAAAAACCCTTTGGAATCCATGCATCCGGCGCCCTGCATGTAGAGTTGGGGTCGGATATTTGGATTAGGGGGGCAGCGCCTCTGCGCCCTGTATGGATCGGCCTGCTGCTTCATATGCACTAAAGAAGTTTGGGTAATGTGAAGCAGATAAGTTACCACTCCAAGGTATTCTTTGAGCACCAGACCTGTTCACTGCAGTACATAATAAGAAGTAAGAGCACATGCATATTGGTTTAACCACTTACTTACAGGGCACTTTCTACCCCTTCTTGCCCAGGCCAATTTTCAGCTTTCAGCGCTGTCACACTTTGAATGACAATTGCGCGGTCATGTAACACTGTACCCATAGGACATTTTTATCATTTTTTTTCCCACACAAATACAGCTTTCTTTTGGTGGTATTTAATCACTGCAGGTTTTTCAAAATTGTCAGGTAATTTTTCTCCTTCATTAAGTTGCGCTGATGAGGTGGCACTGATCGGCACTGATAGGCTGCACTGATAAGGTGGCTCTGGTGAGCACTGATGGGTGGCACTGATGGGTGGCACTGATGGGTGGGACTGATAGGTGACACTGATGGGTGGCACTGGTGGGCACTGATAGGTGACACCTATGATGAGATGCTGATGGGCACTGATTGGCAGCACTGATGGGCACTGATTGGCAGCACTGATGGGCACTGATAGGTAGCACTGGTGGACACTGATATGTTACATAGTTACATAGTAGGTGAGGTTGAAAAAAGTCCATCAAGTCCGACCTATGTGTGTGATTATATGTTAGTATTACATTGTATATCCCTGTATGTTGCACTCGTTCGGGTGTTTATATAATAGTTTTTTGAAGCTATCGATGCCCCCCCTGAGACCACCGCCTGTGGAAGGGAATTCCACATCCTTGCCGGTGTCACTGATATGCACTGGTAGGTGGCACTGGTTGGCACTGCATAGTAGTAGTGACTCTCTGTGTATGGGACTGATGTCCCTCTGACAGAAGCCAGTAATCAGCTTTTTTTTTCTCCTCACGCTGTTAGCATGAGGGGAAAAAAAGCCGATTACGATCTTCTGTTTACATCACATGATCAACTGTCATTGGTTGACAGCTGATCACGTGGTAAAGGGCCGGGATCGGCATTCTCTGGAGGACGTGCATGGATGCTCTCCCAGCAATTAAGGCCAGCGCTGTAGCCATCTTTCGGCTATAGAGTGGGAGGGAAGAGGTTAACAAAAACCCATTCCCATTCCAGCTTTTCCAAAAAATCCTATCACATTTATACAGGACAAATAAGCCACTACTCAATTTTCCTCCATTAGTATTGGACCATAACTATACTGAGTGCCGGTTCACACTTTTACGATGCGGGAACCCTGCATATCCAATGTTCCCGCATTACACAGCAGTTCACACTGCCATATGCAAACTGCTGCGAGTGTCAATACAATGTTAATGACATCCCCATTTCAGCTCTCATATCTCACTGCGAACTGACAGTTCAGACATGAATCAGATCGCATAGGTGTAAACACCCATGCGATCCGATTCTGGTGCAAACCAAAAAAAGGGTCCTGTGCGAGTACTATCTGTATGGCTGAAATCGCATCACATAGAAATCGAATGTGATTTTCACTGCACGCAGCAGTGTGAACTGGCACTTAGTCATGAGAAATAGGGAAGACAGCAGCTTTTAACATACTTTGCAGCAGGAGGATAGGTAAATATAACACTAAAAAGAAATTATCACTATAAAAATAAAAAATGTCTTGCCTTTACAGAATTATTCTTTTCTATTTTATAAAATGACAGGCCCTCTTTAATCACTGTATTTATTGGCATATAACACGCACAGGCGTATAACATGCACCTTCATTTTAGATGGGAAGTTTCAGGAAAAAAACTTAAATTTTAAATAAAGAACTTTGAAGCAAAATAAGGGTCAGTGCCCATCTGCAGCCTCACAATTGCCAATCAATGCAGCCTGATCAATGCCAATGTACAGCCTCACAATTGCCCATCAATGCAGCTTGATCAATGCCCAGCCTGATCAATGCCCATATGCAGCCTCACCATTGCCATGAATGCAGCCTGATCAATGCCCATCTGCAGCCTCACCTCAGATTACTGCTGCCTCGGACCAGCTTCAATGATAGACAAAGCAGTGGTCCAATGCCAGCCCAGGAGATGGGACTTCCTATTACAGAAGCCGCTGAGTAAACAGGAGATTCTCGCTGTATGTAATCTGATGGCGCTTGTCCCACTCCTCTCCCCGTTCCCTCCTAGGCAGCCCAAATTGCAGTATCGGCGTATAACACGCACATTTTTGCACCTGGTTTTCAGGGTGAAAAATTGCGTGTTATACGCCAGTAAATACAGTATATTTTCCTGATGCAAGTCCTTACCTATACTCCCAGTTTAATGATGTAATCTGCACAAGTGTGTGTTTTATGATAAAGATGCAGCCATATACCTCATTAAGAGCGCCACTCTGCGCTCACGTGACCCGCCACTCTCTCCTCCTCGTCTGGCAACTGCAGCGGGCTGGGCTGAGAAACCCCCCCGCTGACGTCAGACAGGAGGGGAGGAGAGGAGGAGGAGAGAGGCGGAGAGTCACCTGAGCCCCGAGCAATGCACTTAATGAGATATATGGCTGCATCTTTATTGTAAAACACAGACTGCAGCGGAACAGACAAGAATGCAATAAGAAATATAAGGGTGCAATTAGGACAGCTAAGATAGAACATGAAAGACACATAGCGGAGGAGAGCAAAAAAAATCCCAAGAAATTCTTTAAGTATGTAAACAGTAAAAAAGGGAGGACAGACCATATTGGCCCCATAAAGAATGAGGAAGGACATCTGGTTACAAAGGATGGGGAGATGGCAAAGGTATTGAATTTATTCTTCTCCTCAGTCTTCACGAGTGAATCGGGGGGCTTCAGTAACCAAAACTGCAGTGTTTATCCTCATGACACAACACAGGAAGCACCTACATGGTTAACAGGGGACGGAATTAAAATTAGATTTGAGAAACTTAACATTAATAAATCACCGGGACCAGATGGCTTGCATCCGATGGTACTTAGGGAACTCAGTCAGGTGATTGCCAGATCGTTGTTCCTAATTTTTACAGACAGTCTATTGACTGGAATGGTACCAGCTGATTGGAGAAAAGCCAATGTAGCACCAATATTTAAAAAGGGCCCAAAAAACATCCCTGGGAATTACAGACCAGTTAGCCTAACATCAATAGTATGTAAACTCTTGGAGGGGATGATAAGGGACTATATACAAGATTTTAGTAATAAGAATGATATCATTAGCAGTAATCAGCATGGATTCATGAAGAATCGTTCTTGCCAAACCAATCTATTAACCTTCTATGAGGAGGTGAGTTGCCATCTAGATAAAGGAAGGCCCGTAGACGTGGTGTATCTGGATTTTGCAAAAGCATTTGACACAGTTCCCCATAAACGTTTACTGTACAAAATAAGGTGCGTTGGCATGGACCATAGGATGAGTACATGGATTGAAAACTGGCTACAAGGGCGTGTTCAGAGGGTGGTGATAAATGGGGAGTACTCAGAATGGTCAGGGGTGGGTAGTGGGGTTCCCCAGGGTTCTGTGCTAGGACCAATCCTATTTAATTTGTTCATAAACGATCTGGAGGATGGGATAAACAGTTCAATCTCTGTATTTGCAGACGATACTAAGCTAAGCAGAGCAATAACTTCTCCGCAGGATGTGGAAATCTTGCAAAAAGACCTGAACAAATTAATGGGGTGGGCGACTACATGGCAAATGAGGTTCAATGTAGAAAAATGTAAAATAATGCATTTGGGTGGCAAAAATATGAATGCAATCTATACACTGCAGGGAGAACCTCTGGGGGAATCTAGGATGGAAAAGGACCTGGGGGTCCTAGTAGATGATAGGCTCAGCAATGGCATGCAATGCCAAGCTGCTGCTAATAAAGCAAACAGAATATTGGCATGCATTAAAAGGGGATCAACTCCAGAGATAAAACGATAATTCTCCCGCTCTACAAGACTCTGGTCTGGCCGCACCTGGAGTATGCTGTCCAGTTCTGGGCACCAGTCCTAAGGAGGGATGTACTGGAAATGGAGTGAGTACAAAGAAGGGCAACAAAGCTAATAAAGGGTCTGGAGGATCTTATGAGGAAAGGTTGCGAGCACTGAACTTATTCTCTCTGGAGAAGAGACGCTTGAGAGGGGATATGATTTCAATTTACAAATACTGTACTGGTGACCCCACAATAGGGATAAAACTTTTTCACAGAAGAGAGTTTAATAAGACTCGTGGCCACTCATTACAATTAGAAGAAAAGAGGTTTAACCTTAAACTACGTAGAGGGTTCTTTACTGTAAGAGTGACAAGGGTGTGGAATTCCCTTCCACAGGCGGTGGTCTCAGCGGGGAGCATTGATAGCTTCAAGAAACTATTAGATAATCACCTGAATGACCGCAACATACAGGGATATGTAATGTAATACTGACACATAATCACACACATAGGTTGGACTTGATGGACTTGTGTCTTTTTTCAACCTCACCTACTATGTAACTATGTAACTATATAACCACTTGTCCACGGCCGGGTGCACACATTTATCACTGTGCACTGTCGGTCCGGAGTCTTAGCGGCGGCGGGACGCGGGTTTCAGATCCGTGTACTACACCATGAGAGTATTCTATCTCTTGAGCTGTGCATTTGCAAAGAGTCTTTGAGGCCACTCTTGCTGGGAGGAGATCAAGCTGAGCTTGTCATTTGATCAATTTTGCTTATCTGGGCTATCATCTGCGCTGATTGACTGCCTGTAATAGGGGTCAACTATATCCGGTAAGAGGCTGTGTGTGTCACTGTGAGCGGTGCAGGACCTTTCTTTTGGTCACACCTGTATTTTATTGCCTATTTCACCTGGATAAAGAATGGACTTTACACTTACTTGGATCTAATTTGCATCTATTAACCACTTCAGGACCGAGCTCCTTTTTGAGAGTTGGTGTTTACAAGATAAAATCATTTTTTGCTACAAAAATACTTAGAACCCCCAAACATTATATATATATATATATATATATATATATATATATATATATATATATATATATATATATATATATATATATATATATATATATATATATATATATATATATATATATATATTTATTTATTTTTTTCAGACACTCTAGAGAATAAAATGGTGGTCATTGCAATACTTTATGTCACACCGTATTTGCGCAGCAGTCTCACAAGAGAAATTTTTTGGAAAAAATATACTTTTTTGAATTAAAAAATAAGACAACAGAAAAGTTAGCCCAATTTTTTTATATTGTGAAAGATAATGTTGTGCCGACTAAATTGATACCCAACATGTCATGCTTCAAAATTGCTCGTGGAATGGTGACAAACTTTAACCCTTAAAAATCTCCATAGGCGACGTTTACAAATGTCTACAGGTTACCAGTTTTGAGTTACAGAGGAGGTCTAGTGCTAGAATTATTGCTCTCACTCTAACGATCGCAGCAATACCTCACATATGTGGTTTAAACACAGTTTTCATATGCGGATGCGACTTTACAAAAAATACATTTCTCCTTTAAGACTGGAGGGTGGAAGTGAAGTTTGATGTCACTTCCGCCCTCCAATGTTATGGAGCTGAGCTGGTGCAATCTTTCCCTCACTTGGTATCTAGCCTGTGAGGGAGAGGGATGCGATTGTCTCTGCCGCTACCGACGGCTCTGATAAGTGGCGGAGACAACTGGAGCATAGCGGGGGGGCCTCTCCCGCCCCTGATAAAAGTAATCTTGCAGCAAATTCGCCGCTGAGACCACTTTTATCTGAAAGCTGATTGCCCGCTCTTGAGGAGGATACCGGGGTTATGGCAGCTATCTGCTGCCATAACAATGGTATTCCTCTTCAACCAGCCACCATATAATGACGGCGGGCGGTCGGTAAGTGGTTAAGCGCTGCACTCCCTGTTTTTAATGTATTTGTTTTTGCAGAGAGAAATATTGTGTTAGCAGCTATTTTGTTTTCAGACTATTGTTTTAGTGTGGGTTATTTTAAATAGTCTGGCAGAGCATTCTGTCCAAATGGTCTAAGACTGACATAGAAGGAATCACTGGGGAGCGAGGAAATTGGCTTTTTAAAAGCATGGGATAGCTGCCAGTATCTGAAAAAGTAAGAGGCCGAAACATTAAAAATTGTACAAATAGCAAGGAATCAAAGCAATTTACATTGATCCACTAAATGAGAAATTAGCTTTACCTGAAATTTTGTCCAGGCCTGTGAGTATAGCTGGGGCAAGGTGGGGTTAAGCCATAGGGGGTGTTTGGGGAATACTGCGGTGGGATATGGGGTTCAAAACCTAAACCCACCCTCCAAGCCCTGAGGGTGGTGAGCATAGATGGCATCAGGGGGTATGAGGCCTTAATGCCACGAAAAGGAAGTGATTGGAGGGCTTCCATAGAGGAAACCACTGCTGCCTCTAGGACCGTTGAAGTCTTAGTGGTGTCGGGGCAGAGGCACCATTGGGCGATAACTAATTACCAGTCTAAAAAATATTTAAAATAATCTGGCATGGCCAAACCCCCCTTGTGAGGAGGGTCTCATTAAGGTGGATAGTTTATATCGGGGAGAGTGGGGGTCCCATAAAAAGGAGGCTAATAGATGGTTGAGTTTGGCAAAAAATATTTTAGGTATCCATTGGGGGAAGTTTCAGAATAGATAAGTGAATTTAGGCAAGATCGTCATTTTAATAAGGTTTATACGGCCTAATAACGATAATGTCAAATTTTCCCATGATTTAAGTTTCACCTTAACAGCAACAAGAATCGACATCAAGTTCAAATTTGACATCAGAGGGGGCGGCACAGTTGTGTAGTGGGTAGCACTCTCGCCTAGCAGTAAAAAAGAGTTGTTGGTTCAAATCCCAACCACGACACTACCTGCCTGGAGTTTGCATGTTCTCCCTGTGCCTGCGTGGGTTTCCTCCGGGTACTCCGGTTTCCTCCCACACACCAAAGACATGCTGGTAGGTTAATTGGCTTCTGTCCAAAATTAGCCCTAGTATATAAATGTGAGTTGGGGACCTTAGATTGTGGGCTCCTTGAGTATAGGGACCGGATAGGGACCGATGTGAGTGTGCGATGTGTGTGTGGAGCGATGCGTAAATTGAGGACGCTATATGGGTACCTTAAATAGGGATAATTGTAGACATGCACCCACACTCACTCAGGTTGAACTGGATGGACTGGTGTCTTTATTCAACCTTACTAACTATGTAACTATGTACACTCCAAAGACATGCAGGTAGTTTAAATGGCTGTCTAAATTGGTCCATATATGTATTCATGCATATGAGATAGGGATCTGTTGTTGAAATTATGAGCTTCGCCTATAAGCAAATAATTCCGCTGCGCTAATGAGCACAGTTACAGGTCTTTTGTATAATCCGGGAAAGTGCGCTTGCATAAAACCAAGTAACACAGACACAGAGGCTGGTATCACATTGGGAGGTCAGTATAGAGTCCTAGTGACCTAAGACAGTCCCGTTTATTTATAGGGCTGAACAGGGATAACAAAGAGAGGTGGTGGCTTCACAATCAGCCAATAAGACACTTGTATACCTTCAAAAAGGACCAATCAGACACTTGTGTACATTTAAGTAGATATCAGGTAGTGATGTCTGTGATCGTTCATGTGCAGAGCAACGTGTGCAGTTTCCCGCTGATCGTGCACAGAAATGTGCGCACATTTATCCAAGACAATGCACCTCACATTGTGCCGGGTGCAAACACTGCAAACATTACTCTGATCAGGATCATGTGCATATTCCCACAGTTTCTTATTGGCGCAAACTGTACTCCACGAGGCTCAGCGAACCATGTTTTGTAGGATTATACTATTGTTCCCATGTGCGCGGGTCTGTTTGCCGGGAACATAAATGCAGTCGCTATGAGGTGGTCAGTCTCTTGGTGAGGTTTAAGCGAACATCCCTTAAATGGCACACAGATCTCCACGTCCACGGGAAGGTTTCTGAAACCAACGGTCTTTCACCGTTGTCTGTATGTGGGGACACGCTCGCATGAGCGTATTGCAGCAAAACTGACACTGGGAGACATCTGACAATATACATTAATAAAAATTTCCATGACAGACCTTAGATTGTAAGCTCCTTGAGACCTCAATACACTTTCGCACCTTCCTGCCCAGGCCAATTTTCAGCTTTCAGTGCTGTCACTTTTTAAATGACAATTGCGCGGTCATGCTACACTGTACCCAAACTAAATTTTTATCATTTTGTTCCCACAAAGCTTTTTTTTGGTGGTATTTGATCACCTCTGCGTTTTTTATTTTTTGCTAAACGAATAAAAAAAGACACAAAATTTTGAAAAAAAAAGTTTTTCTTTGTTTTTGTTATAAAATTTTGTTTTCTCCTTTACTGATGGGCACTGATAAGCTGCACTGATGGGCACTGATAAGGTGGCACCGATGAGGCGGCACCAATAAGATAGCACTGATGAGGTGGCACAGATAGGCGACGCTGATGGGCACTGATAGGCAGCACTGATATGCGGCACTGATGGGCATTGATAGGCGGCGCTGATGGGCACTCATAGGTGGCACTGGTGGGCACTGATGGGCACTGATGGGCGACACTGATGGGTACTTTTGGGTGGCACTGATTGACGGCACTGCTGGGCACTGATAGGCGGCACTGATGGGCACTGAAAGGTGGCACTGATGAGCATTGATGGGCACTGATAGCTGGCACTGATAGATTTCACTGATTGGCATCACTGGTGGCACTGGCAGGCATTTTTCATTGGCACTGATTGGCAGCTGCCTGGGCACTGATTGGCATTTCCCTGGTGGTCTAGGGTGGCATACCTGGTAGTCCTGGGCGGGCATCTGAGGGGGGGCTGCGCTGATAAACAATCAGCACAGATTCCCCCTGTCAGGAGAGCAGTTGATCGGCACTCCTCTACTCGCGTCTGTCAGGAGCGAGTGAGGAAAAGCCGATCAACGGCTCTTCCTGTTTACATCGTGATCATCCGTGATTGGAGTTGCGGTGTGTCAGACTGACACGCCGCAACAATGATCGACATGATGCGCGCCCCCGGGGGCGCGCAACGGCTTGTTAGCCTGACCATGTCATATGACGTCCGGTCAGGATATCGCAACCACTTTGCCAATGTCATATTGCTATATGGCGGGCGGCAACTGGTTAAAACACAGTTGAAATTTAGAGGTACCAAATGCAACAAATCCTAAAATTACTTTTTAAAAATATTTTATCTTCTTTAACTACTTAAGATCCACCCTATAGCATTTTTACTGCCACAGGGCTGCACCTGTGCTCCGGATCATGATCCAACACTTCCGGGTAGGGGGCGCACATGCGCGCCGGCAGCGGCTCTCTTTCACTGTGACTACACACAGCAGAAGCCGATCAGTGGGTGCATGGTACCCAATGTCCTCTGGCACCTGCCAATCATTAGGCAGAGAGCCAAAACTGCGATCTGCGTATGTAAACAAGGCAGATCGTCATTCTGACAGCAGGGAAGGGATGGAATTTGTGTCCCTGCAAAGCGCAGTGCACATTTTTTTTGACACTGTTCACTGTATTAGTGTCACTTGTTCCCAAAAATTATCAAAAGTGTCAGTTAGTGTCAGAATGTTCTCCGCAATATCACAGTCCGGGCAAAAATTGCTGATCACCACCATTACTAGTAAAAAAATAAAATAAAAATATCCCATAGTTTGTAGATGCTATAACTTTTGCGCAACCATCAATATACATTTTTTTTCTAATGGATATGTTTTACAGCAGAAAGTAAAAAATATTGTTTTTTTTTCAAAATTATCGTTTTTTTTTGTTGTTTATAGCGCAAAAAATAAAAAAAAGCAGAGGTGATCAAATACCAAATAAAGAAAGGACATACATTTTATTTGGGTACAGCATCACTGGACCGCACAATTGTCAGTTAAAGTAACACAGTGCCGTATCACAAAAAATGGCCTGGTCATAAAGGGGGTAAATCTGCCAGAGGTCAAGTGGTTCAAAAAATACATTTAAAGATAAGATATTACATATTTCTTATTCTCATGTATGCTTTGTAGTACTAAACTGTACATAATCCACCATTTTTAGTATAATTAATCCCTACACTATTGGAATCACATATCATGTGTCAGAAAAAAAAACATCTCTTTAAAATCATTGTAAATACATTGTTTTAAAACTGATTTTATGATTTGTTGCATTTAGTGCCCCGTACCTCTAAAGTCTGACTGTCTGTTTCAGAATTGGTATATTTATACCGTAGATATAGATGTGGTACTGGGACAGCCAGCAATGTTAATAAATATATCAAATGTGAGGATAGAGTGTGAACCAATTCTTACCCACAGAAGGTACCATCCCTATAGGGTCAGACCTAGGAATACAAAAGTGTTTGAGATTTTACACTTACCTCCTTCCTTGGGTGTAATAAACACTAGCCACTTATTTTAAATGCAATGTCATGTGTCTTTATTTAAAGCAATACACAATATCTAAAAAAGGTTTGTTTAAAAACAAGTTATCACATTAGTTGTCAAGGGTAATGTTGTCCTGGTCCTGAGATCTGATTTTTTTGTAACCAATGCATTTTCGCGGGCTGACCCGCTTCATCGGGGCCTCAGATCTTGTCAAGTACTTGTACTTGTATTGTACGAGAAAAAAAGATCATAAATAAGACAATCACATTATAAATTACATCCAACAAATATTTAACAAAGTTTGGAAAAACGTATACATTGTGAGAATACACAGAGGAGGGTGAGTATCAAGTGTAAACCATTAGTTATACAATACATTTCATATGAAAAAAATAAAATATAAATATATACAGTGGGGCAAAAAAGTATTTAATCAGCCACCAACTATGCAAGTTCTTCCATTTAAAAAGATGAGAGAGACCTGTAATTGTCATCATAGGTATACCTCAACTATGAGAGACAAAATGTGGAAACAAATCCAGACAATCACATTGATTTTTTAAAGAATCTATTTGCAAATTATGGTGGAAAATAAGTATTTGGTCACCTACTGACTTGGACATTTTGAGGATAGGCAACGCCTATCCTCATATTGATTAGTGGTTCCAAAATAATAATAACTACTGCAGTAGGGAACAGACACAAAAGATACGCTCAGCATCTTTCCAAATAACTGTTCTGCTTTATTATGACGCAATTTAAGGTTTCTATGCACATGATTACGTAGGTATCACATTAATATTACAATTGTACGTTTATGGTAACAAGGGGTGTTACATAGGCAGGCTAATTCTAATCAGGACTCAAAAGAATGTAAACATGTACTGAAAACATTATTAGTGCCGTATGCACAGTGAGGGCAGTGTGCCATACATACAAAATAGAATACAGTTATATACAGAACTTACAAATTTCCATTACAGTCTCCCCTCTTTTGATCAATATTTTGATCACTAACCATACCTGCTATCACCTTTAACCTGGAACCTCCACACGCTTAGGTGGAGATAGTCCTGGCCAAAGAGGCAAAAACTCCATTGTGGAGAAAATAATAGCTGAGCAGCTTTTTCATTACAAAATGACTTTTCATTGTGAAAAACAAATGATTGATAAGATATATTTACAGAGTACTGGTTGTACACTCCTGTGGCCAGAATGGCCTTCTAGCTGAATTGTTGGCATGCTGACTTATCAGCATATATAAAACACAGACAATTCTACATAAAATGGAAGACGTACAAAAGACAAATACGACTTTAACATGGCTAAACTACTTTTCAAATATACATATCCATTACAATTAAAGTACAAAACCAAAAAGTACCCTACACTGTGATCGCAAGAGGGAAACCAATTGTCTGGTGTACATCCAGGTGACTTTTCCTTCAAGTTTTTGCAAAACTGTACACGAAATACATGCTGTATTGAGTCTCCAAACATTTCCTTATATATATATATGTCTCTTAACAATCCACAAGTCACTTGGCTTTAGTTTTAGATCCTTCCAAACTTTTAGGATCTGGAATTGGGGAGAAAACCCATAAATGAGTTTGTCAAAAAACCTTAAAAGATCAGCAACGTTCTCTGTGAGATCCGAATGGAGGACTTCAGCTGTTGAGACAAAATATAAGCACACTCCCAAACCAAATCCCATAGGGAGAGAGTCCAACATCCCCCTTAGGGGCTTGATAAAATATAAGAAAACATTCAGGCAAAAGTTTTCTAGTTTCTTACTCTACTTTGTCCGCTACATTGTAGACAGTAGGGAGTGTAAAAATAAAACCTCAAAACTTTTAGTAATGACTCTACTATAAAAATGATTTCCTCTGTTACTCTCTGTAGATTCTGCACTCTGTACTTACAAACTACTTCTGATAACACTTTTTACTGTGGCCTTTGCAGTAGCATTTGCCACTGGACATCCAGAAAACATGTCCATACAGACAAAATGCATACTCGTTAGATCCTGACTTGGGAATCTGGGTATATCTTTTTGTAACCTCTGGGAGGGATGTTCAGCTTTTGGTAACACCTTTGGTAACAGGTAAAACAAGAAATGGTATGTTATAAAAACAACTGTGGAGAACCCTGGCTTTATCCCACGCTCATTTACTAAGGCAGCCATAACTTCTTGTGACTGATGACACGGTCCATGTGTCAAGCTGGAGGGAAAAGAGTGGCTGGCAGACATAAATGATCACCTTTTCCAAAGTCCTGTTTCATAAGAAGTTGCCCCCTGTGGACCACTTGTTCTTCTCATTCTGGGGTCCTTAAAGTTGAATTATTAATCCCAGCAATACTCGGCTAGAACTAGGGTGGAATCTGTTAGTTGCACAGACCCATCAAGTGTCCAGGGCTGTAATGCAGCATCCTTAGTCACCTGGTTTGCTTCCATGTGTGAGTTTTAAAGTTAATATGGCTACCTCAGCAAGAACCTGGAAGGCTGAAAACAGCCAATCAAATAACTTAGTATGCTTGGTTGGTTTACCTGCCGAAGTAAAAACAAACTTCTGGCCCTTCAAATGGAACCAACAGTGCTCAATATCTCGACTATCTATATAAATATACATTCTTTTTTAGCTACACAGGCTTTGCTAAAACATGGAGCTTTGCTTCTTGAGCTGGGGAAAAAGGATCCAATGACTTTGAATACAGAGTATCCTTCTGGGTGATAAACTGCATACTCAGTATAAAACTGGGAATAACTACAAAAAATTAAATACCTGGGTCTTCGGGGAGTGTGTCCTGCACTGGGCTCAAAGCAGCTGATTCCTACACCATCAATTTAACACATGTGGCTTCCTTTGTCTCCAGCCTCCTCCAATAGAGGCAATAAGGTGGCTGGATTCAAATGTACGCATTTTTTTATTGTTAGATTTGTACATAAACAAACTCATATTTTAAACCTTTCATTAGACAAATATTTAGTTAGCTGTATATTTGCTGTGCAGAATGTGGGACCATTAAAAATTAAATATTTGACCAAAATAATGTCTGTAACTTTGTCTAATAGCACCTTTGCATAAAGCTACAGCTCTGATATATCGGGGTGAACCCTTCATTACTGGGTCCAGCTTGCATAAATATATTACAATGGCTTGTTTTCTATCATGCTGTTTGTGTAAGAACTCCAGGTTCATGTTTCAAAAAGACAAATTTTTCCTGGCAATATTATAATAAACGATAACAATACCCTGCGGTCATGGAGAGATGTCCATAAAACCAAAATATTCTTCTGTTTATACCACGGCACTTACAAGAAAAAGGGGCACATCATTCCACAATCCACACATTCTGCTTTGGATTTCAAAAATAAAAATAAATAAAAACAAAAGGACCAACAATCTGTATGATGGACCAGAAAGCATCAAAAACTAAAAAACAACTGGCTGCAGGTGGCATCTATCCTAACAGGGTGTGTGGACTTGATGTAATGGGTCTGTTATATTTTAATTTTATTTATTATAACTCTCACATCATGGACCACACATCAAGTTATTATCAAAAACCTTAAAATCTCATTTTTGTAGAAAAATTTCTTATGTATCCCATCCATCTTGGCTTTGTTAAATATTATGGCAGCTTTATTCCAAATAACAACCTCATCTTAATCTTTTTTTTTTATCTCAATAAGGGCTTATTGTATAAATGTAAAATTACAAAATTTTTATCTTAATCTAAACTAATCCCATTCATTACAATTTTCCCCATTAACCTGGATTTCATTTCCAACCAAAAGGTTGTCTAAACCAGTTTCAATATATCTATATTATTAATAAAATTGTTAAACTCATATTAGAAATTAATACTCATTATTACTTAATTTTACTTAATTTCCCTTTTTTAAATGCACTGTTTCCACTATCAAAAGATATTCAATTTGTGTAAATACACTGTTAAATGTAACCTTCATTTTACCATGTTTGGAAAACAGATTAAAAAAATAATTGTGATCAATTATTTGTTAACCCGGCACATTTTGTTTTGAATGTTTTGTCTAAAAAACTGGAATTGGCATGGTGTCCTTCCAGCTTATCACTGACCTCTCATCCCAGCCACATTCTTTCATGAGAGCACAAAGGAGGAGGTCACATCTGCGCACATGACACACACAAGGGATAGAACTAAAGGTTCCAGCATTCACACACATACACAAATATATCTCTCTTAAATTGCTTACTTTTTCCCATTTGTACACAACACATGCATATCATTCTCTCACTTTCTTTTAACTCTTATTACTCTGTTGCTTGACTTTACTAGTTGTAGTGCCTGACCCCAAATTCATCCCACAACTTAACATGAAAATGTTCCTTTCTGTCTAGTGTTAATGTCACCCTTGATCCATCCTGCTCACATAGATAGCTGTTTCTCTAGCTGTTTACTCTGCATGATTCTTAGTCCCTGTGGACTTTGGTAACCCAGTTACCCATTGTGGATCCCTGTCCACTTTACCCATTAATCTAGGGGCTCACTATATAAGCGGAACTGCACCTTCGGTTCATATATAGCGCTCCTCTAGCGCTGGCCATTTTTGAGGGTCTCTTACCCTTCATTCCCTTGCTTAATTTAATGCCCATAATGACTGGCCAGACTTCTCTACATGTGCCTATACCCTCTTGCCTCTAAACTACTTTATCTAGCAGATGTACTACATATACCTGTGAAGAGCACTATTTTTCCCTTTCTTATCTATAACACTCCGATGGGCAGTAGACAGTGAAAACATAACATATAACTACCAATCAATACAGTTTGATTAAGGGGAGTAAAATAGGTACCCTTTGTCCTGAAAATGCCTTACCGATCAAGGAAGTCTGATAACTCAAATGTAAGCAAAAGGCTTACCTCATCCGGCTGATTATCAGAAATTCCCGGATCGTCTCAAGCTCCTCGTTTCAGGTTCTCAGGGTCACCTGTAAAGCCCCTCCTAAGCAAAGCTCGCCACGTGACTTGGACATTTTGATGATAGGCAACTCCTATCCTCATATTGATTCGTGGTTCCAAATTAATAATAACTACTGCATTAGGGAACAGACACAAAAGATGCACTCAGCATCTTTCCAAATAACTGTTCTGCTTTATTATGATGCAATTGAAGGTTTTTATACACATGATTACGTGGGTATCACATTAATATTACAATTGTACGTTTATGGTAACAAGGGGCGTTACATAGGCAGGCTATTTCTAATCCGGACTCGAAAGAATGTAAACATGTACTGAAAACATTATTAGTGCCGTATGCACAGTGAGGGCAGTGTGCAATACATACAAATTAGAATACAATTATATACAGAACTTACAAATTTCCATTACAACTACAAACAAGCAAGTTTTTTGTGCTCTCACAGACCTGTATCTTCTTCTTTAAGAGGCTCCTCTGTCCTCCACTCATTACCTGTATTAATGGCACCTGTTTGAACTTGTTATCAGTATAAAAAACACCTGTCCATAACCTCAAACAGTCACACTCCAAACTCCACTATGGTGAAGACCAAAGAGCTGTCGAAGGACACCAGAAACAAAATTGTAGACCTGCACCAGGCTGGGAAGACTGAATCTGCAATAGGCAAGCAGCTTGGTGTGAAGAAATCAACTGTGGGAGAAATAATTAGATAATGGAAGACATACAAGACCACCAATAATCTCCCTCGATCTGGGGCTCCACGCAAGATCTCACCCCGTTGGGTCAAAATGATCACAAGAACGGTGGGCAAAAGTCCCAGAACCACACGGGGGGACCTAGTGAATGACCTGCAGAGAGCTGGGACCAACGTAACAAAGGCTATTGGTGGTTGACTAAATGCTTTTTTGCCCCCCCTTATATATATATACACAGTGGGGACAGAAAGTATTCAGACCCCCTAAATGTTTTACTCTTTTTTATATTGCAGCCATTTGCTAAAACCATTTATGTTATTTTTTTTCCTCATTAATGTACACACAGCACCCCATATTGACAGAAAAACACAGAATTGTTGACATTTTTGCAGATTTATTAAAAAAGAAAAACTGAAATACCACATGGTCCTAAGTATTCAGACCCTTTGCTGTGACACTCATATATTTAACTCAGGTGCTGTCCATTTCTTCTGATCATCCTTGAGATGGTTCTACACCTTTGAGTCCAGCTGTGTTTGATTATACTGATTGGACTTGATTAGGAAAGCCACACACCTGTCTATATAAGACCTTAATGAAATATCACATGGACCTAAGTATTCAGACCCTTTTCTCAGTATTTAGTAGAAGCACCCTTTCGATCTAATACAGCCATGAGTCTTTTTGGGAAAGATGCAACAAGTTTTTCACACCTGGATTTGGGGATCCTTTGCCATTCCTCCTTGCAGATCCTCTCCAGTTCTGTCAGGTTGGATGGTAAACGTTGGTGGACAGCCATTTTTAGGTCTCTCCAGAAATGCTCAATTGGGTTTAAGTCAGGGCTCTGGCTGGGCCATTTAAGAACAGTCACGGATTTGTTGTGAAGCCACTACTTTGTTATTTTAGCTGTGTGCTTTGGGTCATTGTCTTGTTGGAAGGTAAACCTTCGGCCCAGTCTGAGGTCCTGAGCACTCTGGAAAAGGTTTTTTTATTATTCTATATGAAACATAGCATAGGGTATGTGTACATATAGATATCGACGCACCTGTATTTTACTGTATGGTAGTTAGTGATAGATAGCCTGGTTGGCCCATGGGGAATGTCTCCAAACCCTCAAAAAGACCTTCCCACATCCAAAGAAAGACAGTGCCGCAAATCTAGGTATTAAAAACATAATTTGCCTATCTACATAAACTGTTTTGGTAAATGAGATCTCAGAAAGAAGAATAAGGAGGGAAAATAAGGAAAAAGTAGAAATAGGAAAAGGACTGGAAGGGATAAAAGAAAATAGAAAGGAACAAAAGAAAAAAAAGGATTAGGAAGGGTAATTAGAAAAATTGCAATGACATGCACCTGTCAAACAGGTGCAGAAAAATTGGTCTTTGGGTGTCGGGAGCACCTTCCCACCGTAACCCTATAGAGCAGGGGTCTCAAACTGGTGGCCCTCCAGCTGTTGCAAAACTACAAGTCCCATCGTGCCTCTGTCTATGGGAGTCATGCTTGCAACTGTCAGCCTTGCAATGCCTCATGGGACTTGTAGTTTCGTAACAGCTGGAGGGCCACCAGTTTGAGACCCCTGCTATAGAGGTACTCTTGATGAAAACAAGAATTGGTCTTGCTGTAAAAAATTGCAATCATATGCACCTGTCAAACAGGTGCTGGAAAATTACTCTTTGGGTGTTAATTGTGCCCAGGAAACCTATACCAAAAACATTCTTCCAAATGAAATGATTGAACACCCTCAAAGCTAGGCAGCCTCGAAGTCTTGCAGAGATTCCACATCACAAATAGACTTAATCAGTGACATTGGCATCAGGGGCTTCATAGCTGGTAATCCAGGACTGATTCATTTTTATAAAAGTCAAACTGACCACGTAGTCTGTGGACAGACACGTTCTATGATCAGTAACGAAACCTCCTGCAGCATTGAATGCCCGTTCTGAAAGCACGCTGGATGCAGGGCAGCCCAACAACTCAATAGCATACTGGGCATGTTCTGGCCAGTGGTCTATTCTCGTGACCCAGTAAGTCAGTGGATCGTCAGCTGGAAGGCTCTCCATCTCTGTTTTGGCCCCGAAGGTAATCATCCACCATGTGATGCAGACGCTGTCGATGGGATGTGAAAGCTGACATCGCTGGGCGGCGAGAACTAAAAAAGTTCCGAAATGCCTCACTTAGGCAGATGCCTTCTCCAACGCTCCTCTCTTGACCAAAAGAAGACTCAAAAGATCTTTTATACCACACTGTAACCTACTGGAGTCAGGAGAAACGTTCAATAAAATCCTCTTTAACTTGTCCTCTAGAGATTTTATCTTCTGCACTCTCTGTGGGAACGGGACGAGTTCTGAGACCTTGAGCCATTATTGGACACCACCATTCCTGGCTCCAACTGGCATGGTGTGAACCCACCTCTGGGCCTGTCCCTGCAGAGCTGCAAGAATCTCTGCTCTGGTGTGGCCACTGCATGGCACCTTTTATCCTGAATCTGGGAATAGCCCTTTGAATGCTTAGGGGGTACCTGATGTTCATAGGACAATTCTGCAGAGGAGGGCATGGAGGTGGCGGAAGAGGAGGAGGAGGGGGTAGAGCTCACAGGTCGGGCATCATCGCCACCAGCTGTATGGAGACGTGGGGGCACAACAAGCTGCCAACGAGCTGAGTGGTTAGACGTTAAATGCCTTGTTAGGAATGTGGTACCCAAATGGTTGGTGTTTTTGCCACGTTTGATGTGCTTGAGACACAGTTTTCAGATAGCAACAGTGCGATCTGCTGCAGATAAAAAAGGTCTAGACAGCTAAGCTTTGGGGAGTAGGCCGGGAGATAACAGCTGCAGAATGTGATGGAATAGGGTGGCTGCTCTCATGTCGGCCTACTTGGGGTTGTGCCGCCTCACCTTCAGTTTCCTCCTCTGCTCTATCTGTCACCCAAGTCGCATCAGTGACCTCATCATCATCATCTCCATCTCCTCCATCTTCATCATTACCACTGGAGACAACTTGGCAATACGCTACAGCTTGGGAAACATGAATGCCAATTTGTCTACCAGTGTTCCTCCCTCTCTCTAGGCTCATGTTCCTGTCATCCTCAACCTCAGAAACCAACATCTGAACCCAGTAATGGCTGGGCATCAACAAGGAGCAAGCTGCTGACGCTGTGGTCAAATAACTCAGCTGACTCCTCAATGACTGATGTTGGGGCTATGGCAGGAATAAATGTGGACAAGGAGGCAGGTTTATCCACTCTGGCAACTGCAGGGGACTGCACACTTGTCTCTGCTTGCGTGACAGAAGATGAGGAGGAGCTTTAGTAAGCCAGTCCACCACTCCTCTGCATGCTGTGGCTGGATAGCACGGGCAAACTCACTAAACAGAGAAAATGATGCCCTGCCTGAGGACTGACCACCACGTCCACCTTTGCCTGTGGACACATTTGTTGCTGGCCCCCTTACAGTGCCAAGGGAACGTCTGCCTCTTCTTGTTGTCCTCCCAGACATTATTGGGAGGGAGAGGGCGGTGCTTATAAGCAAATGTAAAGAAATTTAAATCTGTACTAGATGCATTTTAATCAATGTAAAGAGGTGTTTGGTGCACTTTAATTTGAGTACTCACACTACACAGACACACTCCATGGATACACTATAATATACTGCAATATATTGCGCCAAACTTATAGTGACGCACAGAACTATATGGCGTTAAACTGGCAGTAACGCACACAGAACTATATGGAGTTAAACTGGCAGTAACACACATGAAACGATATGGCGTTAAACTGGCAGTAACGCACACAGAACTATATGGCGTTAAACTGGCAGTGACGCACACAAAATGATATGGCGTTAAATTGGCAGTAATGATCACAGAACTATATGACGTTAATCTGTCAGTAACGCACACAAAAGTATATGGTATTAAACTGGCAGTAACGCACACAGAAGTAAATGGCGTTAAACTGGCAGTAATGCAATCAAATAGACGGTGTTCAACCATCACTACACTGACGCTATCTGAACTGTCCCTACTCTAGCTATACACTAATGTCAAGGTTACTGACACAGTCCTACTACACTACACTGAAACTATATGAGCTGTCTCTACTCTACATGAATGTATGCATGAGTGACACGGTCTCACTACACTACAGTGAAACTATCTGAGCTGTCCCTACTCTAGCTGCACACTATGCAAAGCTGAATGATAGTCCTTCTCATTACACTCACACTATCCCTAAACTGACACTAAACTAATATTCTACACTGACATACAAAATGGAAGAATTCCCTCATAGGTTTTTTTAGCAGCCAAAATATATTCAAATTGATTGATTAAAACTCTTTTATTTTATCAAAAAGCAATTGACAATTTCATGGAAGTTGTAAAAATGAGCTCTGGCATTTACATGAAAATAGTATATACATCAATCATAATGAAAACTACACATTGTATGAAACCCGTTGTTAGCATTTTACTGCAACATGGTCTTCCACATGATATCCCTACGTGTTTCGAAATGTGGTCTTCATCAAGTGGGATTTATTATTCTATGCAGGGAAAAAATAAATATTTTTTCATATTTTTAATCATCATTTTATATTTTAACATTACATCTAACCACAGTAGTGTATATTTACCAATCATTATGATGGAAAAGAAAAGACATGTCCTGTAGCCAGAAATTTCTTTAAAATATAGTTTCAGTGATCCTAGGACCATTCATGTGTCATCTCCGCTCTCCCTGGGGCTGACCCCACCTTCAAAAAACTTTTAGGAGACCACTTTTAATGACCTCCAAGGGGACGAGAAGAGGAGCAAGCAAGCACCTGTAGTATATTATGACAGCCTTAGTTTTTACAAATAAATTCAAAGAAAATTTATTTTAGCTGTTAGAAGGTTGCCATAATGGACAACCACTAACCAAATAATGAAGTCATTATTTTCTGTTTATTAACTATAAATGATTTTATGTTATTAATGTACTTGTAAATTATTATGTATTTATATTCCTCTAGGGGACCCAATGGAGATTGTTGTGCATATATATATATATATATATATATATATATATATACATGAATCAATTAAAATATTAATATGAATGTTGTAAAATAATAAAAATAAATATAAGTAATTTTGATTGAATAGTGAGAGAGTGAAAAAAATGTGAATAGTGTGAATTGATGGAAATTAAATAATAACATGAATGTATAAAAAATTAAATAAAATAATGAGTACAAAGTGATGTACTGTATTATAAAATAATATTAAAATGAAACGCCATGACGTCACACGCACAGGTCACCGTATTGCGCATGCGTGAGACATCACAAAGCATCCAGCGATGATCACGGAATGGCGTCGGCACGATAGAGCTCCCTCTTGTGGTGCTGATGGAAATTGCACCAACTGGGAGCAAAGAGTAGGAGAAAACATGTACTGCTTCTCCCTTACGTGCCGGGAAGTTGAAGAGGAGGTGAGATACTTACCCCTGGATGCGGAGAGGGCACTGGATCAGGACAACATCGAAAACAAAAAATTACAATACATACAATAAGAGAGTCATAATCATAAAGTACATACAGGAATTAATTATCGCTAATACTCTATAGTTTTAACATATCTTTTATAATACATTTTTTTTATCTTAAGATATAAAGTGTGCTAAAGGTCTAGCTAAGCTTGCAATTATTGTTCATATTTCTAAAAACGATTGAGTTGGTTTCGTCAAATGAATTATGCCCTGTACACACGGTCAGATTTTCAGACGGAAAATGTGTGATAGGACCTTGTTGTCGGAAATTCCGACCGTGTGTGGGCTCCATCATACATTTTCCATCGGAATTTCCGACACACAAAGTTTGAGAGCTTGCTATAAAATTTTCTGACAACAAAATCCGTTGTCGGAAATTCCGATCGTGTGTACACAAATCCGACGGACAAAGTGCCACACATGCGCAGAATAAATTAAGAGACGAAAGCTATTGGCTACTGCCCCTTTTTTTAGTCCCGACGTACGTGTTTTACGTCACCGCGTTTAGAACGATCGGATTTTCAGACAACTTTGTGTGACCGTGTGTATGCAAGACAAGTTTGAGCCAACATCCGTCTGAAAAAATCCATGGATTTTGTTGTCGGAATGTCTGATTAATGTCCGACTGTGTATACAGGGCATTAGAATGATTCTATCTAAAAGAGAAAAATAGTATACCCTTTAATTCGTTTTGCCGGATGCAAACCCTTTTTAAAAAAGGAGCAAACAAAATAGATTCATTGAGGCCTGGGAAAGTGGTGGCCTGTAATTTAAAAATCCAGCGCTGCTCGAATTGGAGCAATACTTTATTCCAGTCTCCTCCTCGATCAGGAATATGTATCCTGTCGAGGGCAACAAAAGTAACTTTTGGCATCTGGTAATGATGGTGTAGAGCTGCATGTCCGCCCACTGGTAGATATCTATTTCCAATTTCCATGCTGTATACATGTTGGGAAATTTGACGCCAGGATTGTTCTTTAGTCTTGCCTATATAGTAAGCCCCACATTCATAGGACATCCTATAGACGACTCCATATGTTTGGAAATTGGCGAAGTGTTTAGGATTAAACATCTCACCATTGGGAAGTAGGAAGGATGTCTCTTTCCTAATAGGATAACAATGTGAACAGTGTCCACAGGAAAAAGAGTAATATCACTACACTACAGTGAAACTATCTGAGCTGTCCCTACTCTAGCTGCACACTATGCAAAGCTGAATGATGGTCCTCCTCACTACACTCACACTATCCCTAGACTGACACTAAATTAATATTCTCCACTGACAATTGAAGCAAAATAGCACAGTATAGCACACTAACTAACTAATAGCACTGAACAGAGCCGTTTTTTATCTCTCTCCACACCAAAATCACATTGAAAATGGCTGCCAGTAAAAGAATACTTTTATACTGTGTGGTGGGAATGAGCCATGATTGGATAAAGTCATGATGACAGTGTCCAATCATGACTCTGACAGTGCTCTGTGCCCTGATTGGCTGAAGATTTCACTGCTTCAGCCAATCAGGGCTTGCTATGCACTGTGGTCGGTTCAGGGGGCCGAACAAATGGTTGAACTTATGCTCGGGCCAAACCATGCGCCCATCCCTAGTGATCAGCACTGGCAGCAATTGTATAGATAATGATTTCACACACATATATACACTCTCCCTGAAACTGGAAGCGTAGTTTTGTTTGACTTTTGCATCCAGTGGTGTACATCCGTATGCATGAAGATGTTTATAAAGTACAGCCGTATAGCAATGTACAGCCATTGCTTTCTGTGGGTGGCTCTACACAACACCTGTGGCTTTGGGCAGGGAAATGAACCTGGATTTTCCATTATATGGCTCCATCAGCTGGAATACATAAAACTTAAGTCACTCCACCTGGATTTTGCCTTTCTTCGATATCCCTTTTGTACAGTTCCACATTTCCACTTCTCCTACTTCCCTTGGCTAGAGAACTGAATTTGGGATGAATTGAAAACCGGTGATCTGATTACAGCCATATGGATACATGATGGACTTGATGCAAGTGTCCCACTTGTTGGTGCATTACCACTATAATTGTTATTATGATCGAGTGCACTTTGGTTGTTATGTTTCAGTTGATTTATTATACCTTACTTCCGGGTATTCAAAGCTGGTAAGTATTGCTAGTTGAAAAGGGGTACAGTGACCTGGGTGAACCATTCTGTTTTATATATCCTGTGACATATGATAAATCTTATCTTCAAGTTGTTTAATTTAGAAAAATCCCAAAGGAAAACCTGTAGACAAATAGCAAAATACAAACAGTTAAATATATAAAACACACACACTATATATAGTATATACTGTACATTAGCAAGAATGTGCCTACTTCTGAAATTGTTCATTTAGGATGAGTGTGGTAATTCAACACACTTGTATACATTACTTTGTTACTAGATTCGATTTTATTGTTCAAAGCAACCCCCCTCCCAATTCCTTCATGTCTCCATGCTTTATTTTTCTGAGAAAAAATACCCCCCTAGCATTTCTGGTTGTGGCCATCTTGAGTAAGGGCAGACGATTCATTTAGCATTTACTCCCTGGAATCCATCTGGGAGTGTGAAGTTCCACTTCAAGCACTATATTTATCAGGGGGAGACAGAATGTTAGCTGGCCATGGATCAGAGTGAAGTAATATAGATAGATAGAGCAGAAGTAGAGTGTGGACCATGAGGGATAAAACAGAAGACAGAATGGAGGCTGAACATGGACGTAAAAAGAAGAGTAAAGAAGGCAAACCAGCAACTGGTTGTGGACCAGGGGATATAAATGAGGCAGATGGTGAGCTGTTAATGGAAGGGAGTATAGAGGACAGGGTGACAACGCTTAATTATAGAACAATGGTAGTAGAGCCAATATATATGTAAAGCGCTTCGTAAATTGACTGCGCTATACAAGTACCTGAAATAATAGTAATAATAATTGTATCTGAGAGGTTGGGGGGGAGAGAAGACTGACAAAGTATCATGGTCCACTGGTAGAGGATGCAGAAAAGAACCAATCATAGACCAGAGGGGGAAGAGGGAGTGGGCAAAGAGGGGGCTGATCATGGGCGGTGGCCAGGTATGAAAAATTGTTCTTTTCTAAATGTAGGAATGGCAGCTCAAACCCTTTCTCCTGATCTGTGAGGTCATTGTGCAGCTGTTTAAAATTAGGACATGCTACAATAATAATTTATTCTTATAGAGAAAAAGAACCAATCAGTATTGTCATGCAACCATTAGACACACGAGTAAAGCTCAAAACCAGACAAAACTCTCATTTTCTTTTTGGTAGAGTGAGTTTTAGCGGCCCAACAAGTATTTATTACCATTTGTGACTCCATTTCTTATATGGACTTCACAGGGACTGAACTGAAAAAAAAATGTCTGGAGTTAGACTTTAATGGATATTCAGTAAACATGTTCTTACCATTAGTGCTTCCCAGCCTTAGATGAAAGGGTGCTGTATATGGCTCTGTCCTTATGAGTTAATTGCTATTTAAAGAAAGAAAATTGATGAGTTTAGTTGGACTGCACATTATTGTAGTCTTTCTTTTGACAATGGCTATTAACCACTTTAGCCCCAAAAGGAATTACCCCCTTCCTGACCAGAGCATTTTTTGCAATATGGCACTGCCTTGTTTTAAATGACAATTGACAATTGCGTGGTCGTGCGACATTACACCCAAACAAAATTGGCATACTTTTTTCCCCACAAATAGAGCTTTCTTTTGGTGGTGTTTGATCACCTCTGCGGTTTTTATTTTTTGCACTATAAACAAAAAAAGAGTGACAATTTTGAAAAAAAAGCAATATTTTTTACTTTTTGCTATAATAAATATCCCCCAAAAATATAAAAAAAAACTAATTTCTTCCTTATTTTAGGCCGATATGTATTCTTCTACATATTTTTGGTAAAAAAAAAAAAAAAAAAAATCGCAATAGCGTCTACAAAATAGGTGATAGATTTATGGCATGTTTATAGCCTGCGATTTAAAGGGGACGTACAGGTACACCCATTTGCACAGCCATACCATTGTGCCGACATACATCATTGTGCGCTGGTTGGCAAGTGGTTAAAACCCAAACAGAAGTATCATTATTTATTACTCTAGTACAGTCAGGCTGCATATACAGTCAATAATATACTATTATGCTGTCCAGTTCTGGGCACCAGTCCTCAGGAAGGATGTACTGGAAATGGAGCGAGTACAAAGAAGGGCAACAAAGCTAATAAAAGGGTCTGGAGGATCTTAGTTATGAGGAAAGGTTGGGAGCACTGAAATTATTCTCTCTGGAGAAGAGACGCTTGAGAGGGGATGTGATTTCGATTTACAAATACCATACTGGTGACCCCAGAATAGGGATAAAACTTTTCCGCGGAATGGAGTTTAATAAGACACGTGGCCACTCATTAAAATTAGAAGAAAAGAGGTTTAACCTTAAATTACGTAGAGGGTTCTTTACTGTAAGATCGTCAAGGATGTGGAATTCCCTTCCATAGGAGGTGGTCTCAGTGGGGGGCATCGATAGTTTCAAAAAACTATTAGATAAGCACCTGAACGACCGCAACATACAGGGATATACAATGTAATACTGACATATATTCACACACATAGGTTGGACTTGATGGACTTGTGTCTTTTTTCAACCTCACCTACTATGTAACTAAGTACCAATAGCTTTGGTGTCTTGTAGTTCTGGATGAACTACTAGGGTGCTGATGAGTGCTATAGATAGTTCATTGATCTTCCGTTCACTCAGTAACTGCCTGCCCATATCAAGTACAGGCAGAGAGCTACACAGACAGTCTAGAGGAGTCTGGCATTACACCTGCAATCTGCAGGAGCAATGCTTTACAGGCTCCTAAAAAATAAAAAATAAAAAAAAAATGCACATTTTTATACCTGCAAAAAAATGTGCATTTACTATTTTTTTTTAAAGGTGAACTTATCCTTTACCAACCTTGTGCCAACAGCATTCTGAAGAGTCAAGCCACTGCTCTCATACACAGCACAGAAACCTGGCTCTCCAGCAGTCAAATATGCCTCCTGCATAATGTTCAGGTCAAGAGTGCTCCTCAAGGAGCATGACTGCTGTTGATTGGTGTGCAGAGGGTGTGTCAGACCTCTGGAGACCCGGCCCACCGCTCACTGTGTGAGAGTGACAGTCTGACTCTCCAGCATGCTGCTAGCATGTATATTTTACTCTTAGGCCCCTTTCACACTTGTGCGACTTTTCCTGTGGCTTTGGACCTCAGAGTCGCATGAAAAGTTGTACCCCAGAATTCCCAATGATAACCATTCATATCTGTGTGACTTCAAGTCGCACCGACTTCAAAGTAGTCCTTGTACTACTTTGTTCTGACTTTGATGCGAGTTGAGGTCCATAGACCTCAAGTTTACACAGTCATTCCCTAAAATTGCGCTGAAATCACAGCACATAGTAATTAGGAAAAAAAGTGAAGGATCGTACAGTATGTCTCATAGCCAAAACAGGAAGTGAGAGGAAAGCCTTCCAAAGTGAGGGAACCCCAGATTGTCACCAGAACTAGTGTCCCTTGTAGATGATTTTCCCTCTAATACTGTTCAGGTGTCAACCAAAAATGTGAGATTTTCTTTTACGTTCACTTTCAATGATAATGGTAAACAAAACAAATAGAGAGGGTGAATCTTCCCGGGGGGGTACAGACAGCAAAAAAACCTCACAGATATTCTAATACCTCTCCACTCTATCCAAAAAGTTTTCCCTTTGGTTAAACACTATTAAATGCATTTTCTTTCCAGCATCATTTCTGATATTTTTAAGGGGCGGTGGAACACCAATAATGCAGGCCTCTTGAACCCATTGGGAAAGAGAGCCCTGACTGATGGGGGCATAACCAGGGTGGAGTATGGTGACTAAGGGTCACTGTGGATTGGTGGGGGGATGGGATGGGGTTGGGCCTGAGCTCACTAGAGTGATTGCCCCAGGGGATTCTGGGCCTTTTGTGAAGAAGCGTGGTAAGAGCTGCCCACCCTCCCGCCCTATTTATGGTTGGTACGTCACAGCTTGCTGTGGTTTTTGGAGACCTTGCCAGCAAAACATGGCGGTAAGAGGTACGCCCTTCATGCTAATTAGGAGATAGACGGCTGTCCGGCACTTATGGTAAGGACAGGCCCCTCAGTTATCTCCCTTTTCACAATTCGGAATTGAGTGCTCACAGTGCTACTGTGACTGGCACTGTGGAATGGTTAATTGTTATATGTTCAAGTTGTTAAAGTGTTCAAGTTAATAAAGCTGTGGCCTTGCCCTTTCCAACATTAATGTTGGTAAGTGGTCTTTATTGGATGGGAAGAAGGGGTAAGGTCTAAGTTTTGGATGGATCATGGTATGGACCTGGTTTTATTGCACCTCAGCAGTCATGATTTTTAGGCATAAAGTGTGATAATAGACATTTGCACTGAAATGTGTTTGTGTCTGATTTAAAGTTATATTTTAAATACAAAAACAACAAAAAAAACAATATTAGTGATAACATTACTTACCTCATAGTGAGATTCTTGGGTTGCTTGCACCTACATTTAAAATAAAGCATCCAAAATGTATAATACATTGGAAAAACAAATAACAAATGTCAAAATCCACAGAATTACTTTTAATAATATGTTTGCATTTTTTGCAGTAGGTGCTATATTTTCACCTCTAGCATTAGTCTACCAAAAATTATAAAATATGTGTTGGATACACCAAAAGCGCAATGACCCTTCCATAATTCCGCACTCTCTTCCTGTTCACTTGGGATTTGTAGGTGATTCCACCCACTTTTGTGTGTTCTAGGTCCTTCTTTTACATTCGCTACAATAAAAAATCAAAACGACTTGTACATACCACAGCAGCAGGTGTGTAAACCCGGGAACTTGCAGAGATATATCACCAATAGAGATAAAAATGACCTTGATATGTATTTATTTAAGTTAAGAGTTTACACTGAAAGCATAATAGGCACACTTTTAAAAAAATAAATTAAGTGATACTAAAGTCTTGTTTGTTATTTTTAAACAAAACAACATGTTATACTTACCTGCTCTATGAAGTGGTTTTGCACAGAGCAGCCCAGATCCTCCTCTTCCCTCACCAACGCTCCTGGCCCCTCCCTCCTGCCAGGTGCCCCCACAGCAAGCAGCTTACTAGGGGAGCATCAAGCCGAGCCGCTGCTCTGTGTGTCGTCTATTCAGACACAGAACTGCAGCTCAGTCCCACCCCCTCTCTCCTCATTGGCTATCTGACTTTGATTGACAGCAGCGGTAGCCAATGGCGCCCGTTGTGTGTCTCAGCCAATAAGGAGGGAGAGTCCGGACAGCCAAGTCTCTCGTGCAACAATGCTGGATCGAGATGGGGCTCAGCTAAATATTAGGGGGGCTGAGGGGGGCTGCTGCACACAAAAGATTTTTATCTGCATGCATTAAGATAAAAAACCTTCTGCCTTTAGAACCATTTTACTTATTAACTGTCATATTTGCATTTGGCACAGTTCAAAGACTGGATAAAAATGCACACAGGGTGCCCCCTACCATTTTTAATTGAAATATTGCACAGGATTGTAGAACATATTTATGCATTCATTCATAAAATAACATACTATTTGTCTATGGCTTTTTAAAAGGGATTTTTCTTTCTTTTTTTGTAAATATAGTTTATTACATACATATGTTATTATTATTATTATATTATTATTATTATTATTATTATTATTATTATTATTATTACTACTCACACTTGAATTTTATGCTTGTTGTTATCCTTACGGTGTGTTATGGCTACTCCAATTATTTTTATTTCATTCTGCATGAATAAAAATTTTATTTACTCACCTGCTCCCATGTGTTGTTCTCTCATCAGCTGTAAGAGCAAGACCTTCCTTGCTCATTGGAAACTTACATTCTACAGTTTATATTAGGGATGAGCCGAGCACACCCCTGTTTGGTTCGCATCCAGGACATGCAAACAGGCAAAAAATGTGTTCGAACACGTGAACACCGTTAAAGTCTATGGGACACGAACATGAAAAATCAAAAGTGCTAATTTTAAAGGTTAATATGCAAGTTATTGTCATAAAAAGTGTCTGGGGACCTGGGTCCTGCCCCAGGGGACATGTATCAATGCAAAAAAAAGTTTTAAAAATTTTTAAATTTCGTACCTGGGGGGTGTCTATAGTATGCCTGTAGCGCATGTTTCCCAGTCCGAGAGCAAAATGACGTTTCTAAAGGGGAAAAAAAGTCATTTAAAAGTGCTAGTGCCGGCTATTAATGAATTGTCGGTCCCAACAATATACATATAAGTCATTGAAAAAAATTTAAAAAAAATGTGTGGGGGTCCCCCAAAATTCCATTACCAGGCCCTTCAGGTCTGGTATGGATATTAAGGGGAACTCTGCTCCAAATTTTTTTTAAAAATGGCGTGGGGTTCCCCCAAAAATCCACATTAGACCCTTATCCAAGCACACAACCTGGAAGGCTGCAGGAAAAGAGGGGGGATGAGAGAGCACGGTTCAGGGGGTGTGCGCTCTCTCGTCCACCCTCTTTTCCTGCAGCCTGCCAGGTTGCGTGCTCAGATAAGGGTCTGGTGTGGATTTTTGGGGGGAATCCCACGCCATTTTTTTTTAAATTTTGGTGCGGAATTCCCCTTAATATCCATACCAAACCTGAAGGACCTGGTAATGGAATTTTGGGGGACCCCCACGCATTTTTTTTTTAAATTTATCAATGACTTTCAATGACTTTTATGTGTATTGTCGGGACCGACAATTCATTAAAAGCCGGCACTAGCGCTAGTACTTTTAAATTACTTTTTTTTCCTTTAGAAATGTCATTTTGCTCTTGGACTGTTATAAACACCGGAAACATGTGCTACTTTACAGGCATACTATAGACACCCCCCAGGTACAAAATTTAAAGGAATATTTCACTTTTATTGTTTCACTTTGGGCCCTTTCACACTGGGGCGGTTTGCAGGCGCTATTGCGCTAATAATAGCGCCTGCAAACCGACCCGAAAGTGCCGCTGCTTTCATTCCAGTGTGAAAGCCCCGAGGGCTTTCACACTGGAGCGATGCGCTGGCAGGACAGTAAAAAAAGTCCTGCCAGCAGCATCTTCGGAGCGGTGAAGGAACGGAGTGTATACCGCTCCTTCACCACTCCTGCCCATTGAAATCAATGGGACGGCGCGGCTATACCGCTGGCAAAGCGCCTCTGCAGAGGCGCTTTGCGGTGGTTTTAACCCTTTCTCGGCCGCTAGCAGGGGGGTAAAACCGCCCCGCTAGCGGCCGCATACCGACGGTAAAGCTCCGCTTACAATAGCAACGCTTTACCACCGACAACGCCCCCGCCCCAGTGTGAAAAGACCCTTTAGGCTGCTTTCACACTGGGGCGGTAGGGGGCTTCGGCGGTAAAACAGCACTATATTTAGCGCTGTTTTACCGCGGTGCGGTTTTAACCGCCCACTGGCGGCCGAAAAAGGGTTAAAACCACTCGTATAGCGCGGCTATAGCGGCGGTATTGCCGCTGTATAGCCGCGCTGTCCCATTGTTTTCAATGGGCAGGAGCGGTTTAGGAGCGGTGAATACAACGCTCCTTCACCGCTCCAAAGATGCGGCTTGCAGGAGATTTTTTCTTCTCCTGCCAGCGCACCGCTTCAGTGTGAATGCCCTCAGGCTTTCACACTGAACAAACAGCAGTGGCTGTTTTGGGTCAGTTTGCAGGCGGTATTTTTAGCGCAATAACACCTGCAAACCGCCCCAGTGTGAAAGGGGTCTAAAGCATTATTAAAATCACTGCTGCTGAAAAAATGGCCTTTTTTAAAACTTTTTTTTGCATTGATACATGTCCGCTGTGGCAGGACCCAGGTCCCCAAACACTTTTTATGACAATAGCTTGCATATTAACCTTTAAAATTAGCACTTTAGATTTCTCCCATAGAATTTTAAAGGGTTTTCCACGGCTTTTTGAATTTGCTGCGAACACCCCAATTTGTTCGCTGTTCGGCAAACGGGCGTTCGAGTCGAACTCATGTCCCCTCATGCCATTGGTGGGCACTGAGAGGTGGCACTGATGGGTGGCACTGATGGGCGGCACTGATGGGCATTGATAGGTGGCACTGAAGGGCACTTATAGGTGGCAGTGATGGGCACTGATGGGTGGCAGTGATGGGCACTGATGGGTGGCAGTGATGGGTACTGGTAGGTGACACTAATAGGCAGCCCTGCTAGGTGGCACTGATGAGGCACTGATAGACACCACTGGTGAGCATTGATAGGTGGCACTTGTGGGCTCTGAAAGGTGGCACTGATTGCTGGCACGTAAGTAACGTGGGCACTGATTGGTGGGCACTGTGGGCACTGATTTTTGGCACTGATTTGTGGCATTGGCAGACGGTACTGGTGGGCACATAACATGCTGTTCCTCTTTAGGAACAATGTCACTGCAAACAGAATCTGGTGATTGGCTTTTTTTCTCCTCACGCTGTCAGCGTGAGAAGAAGAAAAAATGAGTACCGATCCTCTGTTTACATCATGTGATCAGCTGTCATTGGCTGACTGATGATCACATGGTAAGGGGCTGGGATCGGTCCCTTACTCGGATCTGTGATCACCCGAGTCTCATTGACTCAGGTGATCACAGCGCACGCCAATCACATCGATAGATGGCCTCCCGTCATTCGGCTATAGCGCAGATCTGAAGGAGTTCATAAATTTGACAGCAATGAGGTAGATATTGACATCTTACATTTATTTGATTGCACTTCTATATTTAAATATTTTATTACATTCATAAAAATACATTTATATTTTGAAACAGTAAGAACTGTTGCTGGTTTGGATGAGCTGTACAAGCTTTCAATCAGTCATAAAGAGTCTGAAAGTAAACAGCTTCTGATTTGTTGTCTCTATTTAGGAAACCCATGTTCTGTAATAATTTCGTCCAAAAAAGGCAAAAAAAAAGTAAATACATATGAACTTTAAAAATTGGAACTTTAAGAAGATAATTAAACAAAATATCCCATGAAAAAATGTATGGCAATTCTCCCTCAATAAAGTAAAACTGTTTTTCTGAAATTCAAACTAAACTAACATAACTTGTTAATGGACAATAAAGTTTATATGTCCCCAGAATCTGAATGAAAAAAATGTAGATTTCAGAAAAATGTTGCCATTTTGGTGAAAGCCTTTGGAGTCAATAGGTCAATGGGAAATGAATAGAGTTTTTGATGGTTTTAACGTGAGCAAAGGGCTTTTAATGGCTTCTGAGGTTATGGAAGCTCCTTTTAACTACCTTGAACATGTTCTTTTGCAAAAATGCCACTTATTATTACATTTTATTCTCACTTAATAAACAGACAGTAAACATAAAAGTAAAATAAAATATATAAAGTGACCATATCCAAATCAAATGCCCAATGCCCCCCCCCCCCATTTCACCTAAGCAGCCAAATCAGTAATATTTAGTTTCTACTCCTGTGAAGTTTTGTTGGCAGTAAAATCAGCAATCCTGCAACCAAATACGTTTTGCCAAAAACAGTTTACTTATCCTGAAAATACACTATACAGGATCTAAATATATGAGTGGTTTGTATACCTGGCTCTCCTGAGAGTTCTGTGGCATATGTGCTCAAATACAAATTTCTGTATAGTTTGGTTCTTAAGTTCACTTCCCTATTGCAGTGTGGGTACCTCAACAACCTATTAACAGGGGTCTGACAGTATGTTTTAGTATATGTGTGTGTGTGATTGAAGGGGGGGGGGGGGTTAAATCGGGATGAGTGCTGCCTTAGCCTAAATTAGTTCTTGCACAACAGGCTGGGTGACGGGCACTGGCCCATCAGGCTGGGAAACGGGAACCGGCACATCAGGCTGGGAAACGGGCACTGGCACATCAGGCTGGACCGTGGGCACCGGAACTTCAGGCTGGACCATGGGCACCAGAACTTCAGGCTGGAACATGGGCACCAGAACATCAGGCTGGAAAATGGGCACCGGAACATCAGGCTGGAACATGGGCACTGGAACATCAGGCTGGACCGTGGGCTGTGGAACTGTCAGGGCTGGGCTCAGCCCTTCCTTCTCTGAGCTGGCCGCTCAGCTGTCGGCTAATTGCCAGCTCCCATCTCTCTCCACAGTTACCCAGCTATTGTTGATTCTGCTCGTCAGTCCTGCCTACTTAAAGTCGTCCAGCTCACTTGATCTCTGCCTTCGCCTTTGTCAAAATCACAGAGACTTTCTCCTGCGTTCCTGTTTGAAGACTTGCTCGGCTGACGTATCTTCTGGCTCCTGATTCTGCTTGCTGTACTACTATCTTATCTCTGGCTTTCTGACATTGGCTTGGCTGACTACCCGATCCGGTTACTGAACTGAACTGGCTTGTTTTGACTACGGTTACTCTATTTACCTTTTTATTATTATTAATAAACAAGTGTGATTTAACTATACTTTTGTCTCGGTCTGATTCATGGTTCCTAAAAGGAACTTCATGCTGGACCGTGGGCAATGGAACTTCATGCTGGACCATGGGCACTGGAACTTCAGGCTGGACTGTGGCATTGGAACATCAGGCTGGACCATGGGCATTGGAACATCAGGCTGGAACATGGGCACTGGAACATCAGGCTGGTCCATGGGCAAAGGAACATCAGGCTGGACCATGGGCAAAGGAACATCAGGCTGGAACATGGGCACTGGAATATCAGGCTGAATAGCAAATGCTGGAGCATCAGGCCGGACAGCAGGCAGAAGGTTGGCAGGGTTAGGTGGGTCACCAGGTTCAGGACCATCAGAGGCTAGCCTGACCCTATGGGCAATCATGGAGGCAGACTGAAGCAGATCAGCAGGCATGGAGGCAGACTGAAGCAGATCGGCTGGCACGGAGGCAGACTGGAGCAGATTGGCTGGCATGGAGACAGACTGGAGCAGATCGGCTGGCGTGGAGGCTGACTGGAGCAGATCGGCTGGCATGGAGGCAGGCTGGAGCAGATCAATTGGCGTGGAAACGGGCTGGAGCAAATTGGCTGGGGTGGAAGCAGGCTGGAGCAGATTGGCTGGCGTGGAGACAGGCTGGAGCAGATAGGCTGGTGTGGAAGCAGGCTGAAGCAGATTGGCTGGTGTGGAAGCAGGCTGGAGCAGATTGGCTGGTGTGGAAGCAGGCTGAAGCAGATCGGCTGGTGTGGAGACAGGATTGGATAATGGCAGGACTGTATGGGTTGGAAAAAAATGTGTTTCTTTTTTGGTTTAGCCACTTAAGCCTTGTAGGTGACTGCAAGGCTGTAAATAGGGGGTGCAGCTGATGGAAGAGAAGAGTTTGAGCATGGTAAGAAAGAGGAAGCAGTTACTAAGGGGGATCTTTGTGGAATTGCTGCAGGCAGTAGAGAGGAGGCAGATGGGTTAAAGGCAGGAGGGGCGCAGCAAGTAGAAACAGGATACTGATATTTAGTTGTTAGCAGGGTATATTGGGCTGTGACTGTGGTTGCCATGGGTAATGGAGAATGAGACCACTGAGCAGGCAGGTCTCTGGCAGCAGGAAAGGGCTGTTGCAATCTGACTGAGGCTGAGTGTAACAGATCTGACCATGCCTGTAGTAAAGGTTGAACAAAGTACGGCTTACATACTGCCTGTCTAACCAGGGATTGCACTGCGTTAATACACTCTGATAACACCTGCTGAGAACATGAGGAATAATGCCTAAAGAAAAAAACTGGGACATCCTCTAATAACCACACCAGAGACTCAACATGATCAAAACTGAAGGGGGGAGAAAAATCATCACTGCTTCTTGGAGTACTGGACAAGGCTAGCTCTGCACACACCTGAATCAGAGGCTGAACATTCCCAAACAGCATATGGCCCTGATTAACTAGGGAATGAGCCAGGTGAATACACTCTAGTAGCTGGTCACTGGCCCACTCTTTCAATATCTGGTGGCAGTATTCCCCATCCTCGGTCACCAGCAGAGAATAATAAACAACTTCCTCTGAAAGCATGTTAGCCAAAACAGGACCACAATGGCTTCCCTAAGCAGCCACTTCTGGTTAGGATTGGCCTTGGTATTATGTCATAAACCAGTGTGACCAGAAATGTGTGGACTGCAGTAGGGAAGACCAAAATGCATGTAAAGTGATAATAGTAAGATTTATTAAAAGGATAAGTCATAAACAATAAAGCAAGCCAGCAAATAACCACGGTGACACACAATAATAATTCTCTAAACCAAACGTGACTACAGGAGTAAGATATAATCATAAACGTAATCAGGCAAGGGTCATACACGAGAGATCAATCAGATTGAACAGGGAGCAGACAACAGGAGGAAGGAATAAGTCTGCAAGACAGAGGTCCAGGAGCGGATGCAGGGTTCAGGAATACAGGACACAAGGTACAGGTACAGGATTCAGGAATACAGGTCACAAGGTACAAGATTCAGGAATACAAGTCAGGGCTCAAGGAAAATACCAAGGCAAATGTGTGAGCATGTGCCGGGTATAAATACACACCTCCTGCAATCAGTCTCAGGTGACACCTGATTGCAGGAGATGATGTTGGCTCCAGACTGCCGGGAGACATCCGCTGGTGGACACCAGTACTGCGGCCCAAAGATCTGACAGCGCCACCAGCAGGTGAAACCTTTCCTGACACATACTATGCACATACTGGGTTTGGGAGGTGCTTAAAACTTAGAGAATGTATAGGTGCCACATAGGTTCTATTATCTAATCATGTTGGCTTATCTTGCATTTTGGCATGACAAGACACAATAGAGGCCCTATAAATGTCAAACAACATTTTAAACTGTGAATTATAAAGGCTTTTGTGACAAACTCACCCAGAACAGAGGCTTTTAGAGAGGACTACAGGCTAGCCTCCAGCCTACTGACTATGGGCCCTGGCTTTTAAGGGAACACTACTCTTTGTGAGGTGTATGCCTTGGGGAACCTTGGAGTAATGTTACTTTGGATTCAAGTTCATGTCTCCCCAAGACACACAGACTCTGGGACTCTAGGCCCGGGTCTCTATATAGGGCCTAGCTGCCTCATTGGCAATAGTGACTGCTTCACACTGTGAGACTCAAAGCAGATGGTGATGTCATCAACTAAAGAGACCGTTCTTTCACCCATTATTAATTGTGCTAATTAACACACCTATTGTCTGCTAGCACACTACTGTGGGGATGTGTTTATACTTGCAATAATGTGTATTGTACTTTGTGAGCTTGATGCCAGCAAGTCTGACCTGAAGTGGGGATATCTGATTAATCACAACATGGTCTAGGTGGTTAATTAGCATGTTAATTATATTTCTGTCTACAATTGCATTTGCATATGATAATGTGATCAGCCTCACCTGGTTGTGTAGTCTAAATTATCTGTGAGTTTTCAAGTAAAGAGATCCAGTTTTACAGCTAAACTAGTCCTGCCTAGTTCTTGGTTGCAATATGCGGATATAATATCTGATATCTTTGTTCAGACTGGAGAAAGTGGTATACTGACAGAAGTACTCAAGTGGAGTGTGGGATGGTTCCGTCACAGCTATAAAGTAAGAAACTTAAATCATTCAGCTAAAATGTATCTTGAATATATTATTTTTAATAAACCAATACATAAATGGTAAGTGCAGAGTTATTACCGGAGTTCCTGACAGGGCAGTTTCAGAGGTGTGTGATTGAGGAGCATTTACATTTTCATAAACTGGGCCTTCTGGAGAGGATAATGCTGTGGAATGTAACAAAACAACCAGGCAGTGAATTTCCAAAAGAGAAGGAGGTCTATTAATATCAGCTGCAGCTAGGAGCAAATTCATTACTTATTTTCATTTATTTTATTACAGGTACTTTTATAGCGCTGTCAATGTACGCAGCGCTTTACATATATTTTGTACATCCACATCAGTCCCTGACCTCAAGGAGCTTACAATCTAAGGTGCTTGCTCAGAAATATAGTGCTCACAGGACCATAGAATTACATGTGGTACAATATGATTGGCTGTCAAAACATGCGTCAATGTAATTACTATAAATAAATAATGGACATCTGCATTTGCAGACACAATGTCTGGAACTGTCTGAACTCTATTCCAGTAAACTTTCACCCAGTAAACTGGTGACTGTCTTAAAAAAAGAGAACCAATATGAAGCAGAGAGGTCATCTACAGTTCAACTTTTAGATGTAGATTTTCTATATTATGAAATAATATAGTATACATTTCTAAAGACTAATGACTATTGCTTAATATTGAATTAATAATAATTAATAATATTGAATTAATAATAATAATGATGATAATACTACTACTAGAATAATAATAATATGAATAATAATTATATTGTCAATAACACATATGAAAATTAATATGAATATCATGAAATACACGGGTTAATATAAAATCCTGCTACGAAGATCAATTTAAATAGTGACAAAAAATAGTAAAAAAGACAGTAAAATAAACAAGCAATGAATATTTTATATATACACAGTATATAATCAGTATATACTGTATATACTGATTGGTCAGAGCATAGACATTATTTTAGGTCTGTAGGAACTTACCATTGTTTGTGCTGTCTGGTTGCCTGAAAAGAAAAGCGGTTGTGAGTTGCAAATATGGCAAATTACATTTATAGTATATAGAGACATACTTTACAAATAGTAAAGTATATGATAGTAATGGTACATTGACAGGACTGCAGTCTGACAATCTTAATGGATGGAGTGATCATTCTGTGAAACTCATGGAAAGTTGGATACGATGTAGGATGCATCTCAGCTTCTGGCAACACAATTGAGCACTGTCCATGATACTTTTTATTTATTGCACTAACATACAATTTTTTAGGACAAGCTTTCTAGGTATGTCCCCTTCGTCAAGGTCCCAGCAGTACTGATTCACAAAAGTTTTAGCACAATGTTAAAAAATACACAATCTCTGAGGGAAAGAAAAAAAAAAAGAAAAACAAACGAACAGAAACAAATGTACATGGCACTGGAGAGCTATAGGCTGGAGGGGGGTGACAGTTACAGAGGGGGCGTAAAACTCTTAGATAATGAATAAGAAAACCCATATCTATATTTATGCTGTTATCTTTGTGTCAAATAGAAGTATCATTCTTAGTTCAAAGGTTTTCCTTTCCTGGATAGTTCAGAAATTCCCTTTTAAGACCTAAGACATTGAGGTCTTCTATAGTGTGGCCCATTTGTGAAAAATTATGTCCCACAGCTGTGCAGAAACTATCTTCTTTATGTTCCTTGATGGTATGTCTGTGCAAATTCATCCTGGCTCACTACTTCTGTCCTGTTTCGCTAATCTAAGATCCTTTGCTACATGTTTTGCATTGGATGAGGTACACAACATTACTGGAGGTACAGCTGTATGATCCCGTAATATTAAAGGTCCCTTTTGTGTGTGTGACACTTTTCCCTTTTATGCTCAATAAACTTCGTTTTGATTTTAAAAAAAAGGATGTACATACAAATACAAACTGCAACAAGCACTAATCATAGGGATAAAGCATTTCACATAACCATCATAAGTATAAAATATATAACAGATCATATTATCAGGGATAGTCCAAAGAAGCTACCCGACAGGACCGGTTGTGCCCGAGTACGGGATCAACAGCAGTCCTTGAGAGTACAGCAAGTGCTGTAGCACAGCTTATCACATGGAGGCATACAAGTATTGCTCGCCTGTGCAGGTGGGGGAGTCCTCCAAAAACCTGTCCCAGATTTTGTTATACTTGGCCGGGCAACCCCTATGTGAATACAGTACCTTTTTATAGGAAAGTGTAACGTTTAGTGCCCTGATCCATTGCTGAACGGTAGGGTGCAACGCTTTGATCCAAGACCAGCCTATTTGCATTCTGGCCATAAACAGGGACTCTTGCCAAAATATAATTAAGTACTTTTCCTTTTCAGGGATGGAAAAAAGGCCTAGTAGACACTGGCTGGGGCACAAAGTTAGGGGGGAGCCCATGCGGCCATAGAGGAATTCATCCACTTGCGACCAGTATTCCTGAAGGGGAGGGCAAGACCACAGTAGGTGATAAAATTAGCCCCTGGGGTCCCCACACTTAGGGCAGGCTGGGCTATAGTCAGGTTTATATTTAGAGATGCGAAGCTGGGTAAGGTAGGACCCATAAAGGATATAGAGGTCTGTGAGACAGTCTGGAAATTTAGGGGACACCACCTTACAGGATGCCAATACCTATTCCCAGTCCTCATCTTCCACAGCCCCCAGGTCTGTCTCCCACTTGGATATCAATTGGTAAGCTTGTGTAGTGGCCGTAGGTAGCAGTAGGTGGTTAAAGAAAGAGGAGATCAACTTCTTGGAATCCTTACTAAGAACCACATCAAACAGGAATAACGACTCCAGTCTGGGAATGGAGTCACTAAGTTAGGAATTGAGGGCATGATGGAGCTAGAGGTAGCGGAAAAACATATGATTAGGTCGCCAAAATCATCCTTGAGGGCTTGGAATGACCTAACCGTGCCATTGACTATCACCTGTGAGAGATCTATGACTCTCTTGGCAATCCAGAGGTTATAATCAGGAACAGTCAGTAGCTCGGGCAATTGGGAATTGTCCCACAATGGTATGTGGGTGTAAAATGCAGGGGCCTTGGTGATAGCCATGGCGAGCTGCCAAACCTTACAGTGATGAAACACCATATGACATCTGTTGCCCACATGTGGGGACCCATAGGTACCACTTAGTAAGACCTGAAAGGGATGGGTTACCAGGCTGGTAACAGAGGAGCATACCAGAGTAGAATACCAATCTTTATGTACTTGATTATAGTAGAACAAATTGGACAGTTGTGAGGCAATATAGTAAAAAGCAAGGTCGGGTAAGGTAGTACTGCCCAGGTGAACAGGACATTTCAGAGTTCGCCATGAAAGTTTATGACGAGACGAGCTCCATATGAATGTGTTAAGGATAGATTCCATGGATTTGAAGACATAGGAAGGAATGTACAAAGGGACGTGCCAAAACAAGTAGAGCAACTTGGGAAATAAAATCATCTTTACCAAATTGATATGGCCCATAATTCCAAGTGGAAGTCGCGACCAGACCTGGGTCTTGGTTTCAAGAAGGTCATATAAGGATTCTAAGTTTAGGCCTATGTAGTCCATAAGAGTTCTTGAACATTGCACACCCAAATATTTAATCTTGCTTGCTCTGACCAGGGGGGGTGCGGCTTGATCTGCTGTAAGGACATCTACATCCAATGGGAGGATTTGGGACTTAGACCAATTGATCTGCAATCCGGAGTATGCTCCAAACAGCTTTATCAGCTGTAGAGCCGCCACAAATGAAGGGCTGGCGTCCTCCAGGTAAAGGAGCATATCATCCGCATAGAGACTGAGAAACTCAGTCACCCATCCCATGTGGAGGCCTTTGATGTCAGGGAGTGCCCTGATGGCAATGGCAAGAGTTTCCACAGCTAAAGCATACAATAAAGGGGATAAAGGGCAACCCTGGTGAGTGCCTTGGGACAGCGCAGAGGAGTCTGAGATCCTACCGTTGACTTGGATCTGGGCAGTGGGAGCCTGGTAGAGGAGTTGGAGCCATTTAACAAATCTTGGGCCGAAGCCAAACCTGCGGAGACACTCCCACAGGTAGTTCCATTCCACAGAGTCAAACGCCTTAGTCTCCCAAGATTAAATGCTGTGTTCTTGTTGAGCATGAACCCCATCTTATCGAATTTATTAAGCTAAGTATCACTTTATTTAACCTCATGGCAAGAATTTTAGCAAGGATTTTGATGTCTAGCTTCAGGGGAGAGAGATAGGGCGATACGACGATACGACTCTGGGAAAAGTGGGTCTTTCCCGGGTTTGGGTATTAGAACAATGAGGGCTTCACCCATGGATGTTGGGAGTGTAGCAGAGTCGAATATTTGGGTATATAATGTTTGCAATTTGGGAATGAGGTGTGTGTGACACTTTCAGATTGATCATCTCAAACATGATTGGCAGGAAAACAAAGATTATTAAATTATTGTAGCACTATCCCCGCAAATGGCTGCTGGTAACTGTTTCCCTTATTCCTGCACAGCCAGGCAACATGTATTTTCCACTTTCATACAGACACAAGAAAACAGTCTTTGGGCTTGTTTTTGTTCTTTTTATTAGGGATAATAACTTGGATGGGGTAGAGGGGTAATGGGATGCCCAACTTGATGAAAATTATAAACGGGACAACTTCCTTTCCTACATACACAAAAAGGGTCTTGGGCTGTTCTCTTTCCTAGACACCCTCAGTCCTTGATGATCAGCAGCAAATGTCTCTTGAGGACTAGGACAATCTGTAACATACTGCAAACAGGAGCATCTCCTCTCCTTTGTAGAAATGCTCCCAGCTCCACTGCCTGCAGGAACTACCAGCCCTCTTGTCTGCTTTTCTACCAGCCCTCCTGGCTGCTCCAAAATCTCGCAGGACAAGGAATAGAAATGATTAAGCACAGAACTCGCCTTCAGAAAGTTTGTTACATGTGGCAGTCTCTCCCCTTGTGAATCCCCGGGTGTGCTGATGTACTCTCTCTGTCCTCTTTGCTCCCTGCTGCTCATTAGGCAAGATGCCTCCTCAAACCAAGATGTAGCATCTTCCCAAGCCCAGCCTTGAGGCAGAGCCCCCTTCCCCTACAGACTCAGGGGTCCCCTCCTATGCCACCGACAGCCTCCTCAGCACTTCATCTTCCACCTGACTCCCCTGCTGGCATAGCTCCACCATATTTAAGGCCTGACCTAGCCACCCTACCAGGACATTCTGCCTGGGGATTGGCCAAGTTTCCTCAAGTATGCAGATCAAAACCTCCTGGTCTCTGCCCACCAACTTCTAGAAGTTTCTACCAGCTACTAGATCCAGGGGTAGGTACCAGAGACCTGCCTCTGTAGAGCCATCCAACCTGACCTGCAGTAACCCTGTCCCAATTTCAGACTCACAAACTTATCATGAGTCATAACTTAAATTTGCCTGCACTAACACCAGTAACACACTAAAGGGTGCTACAGTATTATCAGGCATATCAACACACCCTACACCTAATCCTTGCTCATCTCTCCTCGCTTCTTCTCAACAAAACAATACAGCCTTATAACATTATTACTTAATAAGAAATGTAAAATTCATCAGAAAGTGGACACCAGGACCCTCTACTTCCCTATTGATTTCCACTCTAATTTAACTGATGTGTGTAGTGCTGGACCAATAGAAGTGAAAATGGACTCTGATGGATAAACTCTAAGGTGCGTTTTCCTTCAACTGAGATGCTGACCTTCATCAGGCCTTAACACAGGTCACTTAGTGCACTGTTTTGTTATGCTATTAACATCTAAGACACTGAAAAAGGGGGAGGCTTTTTCTTCCGAAACGCATTGGCTGTATTTACTTAATCATTAAATGTTTCAAAAAATCCTTTAAGTGAAATTAACTTTTGTACCAGGCACTCCTCTGTACACATCCAAGACTTTAAAGTAGAGGTCCGCCCACCCCTTTAAAAATTAAAAGTCAGCAGCTACACATACTGTAGCTGCTGACTTTTAACATTAGGACACTCACCTGTTCTGGAGTCCAGCAATGTCGGCACCGCAGCTGATGTTTCCATCAGCTGTCGGGTGCCACCTCCGCCATTGCCGGTAAGGGAACCCAGCAGTGTAGCCTTTCGGGTTCACGGCTGGGTCCCTACTGCGCATTCGCGAAGCACACTACGCTCTCTCACTGGCACGGCAGAAGGGGAAGGAGGAGGGAGGAGGAGGGGACCGAGCTGCCTACGTACTTCACTGCGGCCCGGTCTCCAGGAAGTGAGGACAGGATACCTGTCAAAGACAGGTATCGGCTCCCCCCTTCCCGCCAAAATGTGCCAAGTGTGGCACCGGAGGGAGGGGAGGAATCAGATAAGCGGAAGCTCCACTTTTGGGTGGAACTCCGCTTTAATTTAGCTAGAACTGGAAAGTTGTAGGGTAATCCACTTACATTGTAACTTTATCCTGTGTACTACACTTACTTTTTGTGCTGTCTGTGTTTGGCAAAAAGGTACGCTAACACAGCGACTAGAACCAGCAGTAACACAACTGCAATTCCTATTCCAGTGATAGGTCCCTCGCTTGATGGTTGATCAATGTTGTCTAAAAAAACTGAAAAAAGAACACATTTTGTATGTCAGTGGTACAATATACATTTCTGTTAGGTAAAAAGTTAATCAATGTGTATGTAAAGCAAATGCACAATGGTAATGCACAAAGTAATAAGTGCACAAACAAGTGTAGCGCTAGAGATTTTACAAGCTTATGATATAACTTATATACAAGAACATGGAAGGAAAGGTCTATGTCAGTCCACAATGTGCAAAAATACAGTCTCTGGTGCTCTTCAGATGTCCCTTCAGATGCAGAAGACTGCTGTTAATCCAGAGGGTATATAGAATTGCTTAATCACCACGTGGATAACACATGCAAAAAATTAGGTGTGATGGACCCTCCACACAGAAAGAGTGAAGGCTTACCAAACGTATCCAGAGCCGTGAGGGAACTCTCTCTATAGTGGATGGCAAACCTTCCAATGGATCATCTCAGACGAACAGCCCATATGAAATAAAGAGGGGGGGCCACATAGCATAATACCGTTTGTAAAACAAATTTATTTAAAATAAGTAAACAACTTACATTTCTGTAGTAAAAAAAGCGCTTCAAGTAAAAATTATGGCAGGCAGTGGAGTCTCCACTATAGAGAGAGTTCCCTCACGGCTCTGGATACGTTTGGAGTTTTGCTGCTTTCCAATTTGGAGGTCCTTTCCTTTATTGCCTGTTGGTGATACAAGCTGGATTGACTCATTGAACGTATGTTCCTATGAGTTCAATTCCTCTGGTAAGCCTTCACTCTTTCTGTGTGGAGGGTCCATCACACCTAATTTTTTGCATGTGTTATCCACGTGGTGATTAAGCAATTCTATATACCCTCTGGATTAACAGCAGTCTTCTGCATCTGAAGGGACATCTGAAGAGCACCAGAGACTGTATTTTTGCACATTGTGGACTGACATAGACCTTTCCTTCCATGTTCTTGTATATAAGTTATATCATAAGCTTGTAAAATCTCTAGCGCTACACTTGTTTGTGCACTTTTAACTTTAGACAAAATCCTTATTTGTTGTGTGAGCTGCTGATGTGTTGGGTAAGCGCAGGGTTAAACTTTTTTCTTCAATGCACAAAGTAATGCACAATGGTTAGAACCTCTGTCAGGTTTTTATTGTTGTCCCTGTTGGGGAGATTCGCCCTTGACATTGGTCCTGATGTCTATTGTCTCCAGTACAGGAAGTGATGAGAAAGCCAAAAAAATGTTGTCACTGTTACAGGAATGGCAATAAAATCTTCCAATGGGTAAACCTGTTCTGATGTTGTCTGTCAAAGATGGGGTCACTTTTTGGAGAGATCTTCTTTTACATCCTCCTGTTGCCAATGATTCCGCTGGGAGTAGAAGAATCACTACATTAGTCCGGGGCTCGGTCTGCTGGGGAGAGGGGCCGATCGCCCCAGCGCCCTGAAGCTGTGAAGGCACTGTAGGTGCTAGGCAGAGGCCAGCAGCACTCTGTCCTGTTGCCAGCGGTTTAGCTGGGAGTAGAAGCTTCACTACATCAGCTTGTTGCTAGGGAGGGAGGCCAACTTTTTAATCAGCTGTACTGTAATTTTTTGCAACATTTAATGCAATATGGCAACTTAAAGGCATTCCATACATTGTTGGTGTACAGTACATCTCAAAAATGTAATGCTCTACTTGTGTGATTGGCTCCCTGATTTTCCCAGATTTCTGCACTAAGATACAAGTCAGATTTTGGGCATTTTTTAGTCCATGGAATAATATAGCAACACTTGTGGCAGTGAAACAACTCTCTAGAAGACAAAGCAAAAGAATGACAAGGTGTGACAGACTAAGTGTAGCAGTAACTCCAAAAAGGGGGCTTATTAAAACAACAGCCAAATGGCTACTCACATCAATAAAGAGATCAACAGTCATGTATTAGGATGATGTCTAAAATCACTATGGGTGCCCCGGGATGAGCCACAATGGGTTCGCCGCTCTCACAGTTGATGTTGGTCAGATAGCAGGGACTCAGCCTGATGGTATCGTAACCAGCGTGGAATGCACTCGGAGTCGGAGACATCAAGACGTGTCAGGTGACGCGTTTCAAAGCTTCCACTTTTTCTTCAGACCTGATTGGCTGCCGCAACTGCCAGTTTTATACAGGCTGGCCAGAGACTAAGCAGAGATGACAGCGCAGGAAATACAAGCCTGATTTAAAGAGACTATAACATGTCTATGCTGATGGGCTATAGTTGCAGTAACACTCAATTGCTTATTGCATCATAAATGCCCCAGTAGGACATTCGTGGAGCTGCCAGCCGTGCATACACCATCTCCAGCACCGAACAGAGGCTTCACGCTGTCCATCCACCTTGCCGCTGGGATAATTTACCACCATCACCCGCGACATTGGCGGCTTAGTGGCACATCTAGGTCCCTTCCATCCGAGGACAAATATGGCCCCATGGACCATTCACATCTGTGGATAGATTCTTGGCTGTCTTGGGATGGCGGATACTACATGTATGTAAGTCTTTTTCTACAATAAACTTTTTTATACTAAAGACATTACAGAGGCTGTTTCACAATGTTCAACACTGTTAGACTGAGTTTTACTCTCCTTTACTGTCACAGGGGTACACACGGCAGTCCAAGAGCTTGATGGGCAACATTGCAGCACTATTATCTTAACCACCTGCCGACCAGCGCACAAGGATGTACGCCGGCACAATGGCACGGCTGGGCAAATGGCCGTACCTGTACGTCCCCTCTAAGACACGGCTTAGTGAGCGTGCCCGCGGGTCCCGCAGGCTCGGTGTCCACCGGGGGCCCGCGATCGTGACACAGAGTGACAGAACGGGGAGATGCCTATGTAAACAAGGCTTTTCCCTGTTCTGCCTAGCAACATGACAGAGATCTACTGCTCCCTATCACCGGGCGCAGTGATCTCTGTCATGTTGTAGTGAGCCCATCACTCCCACAGTTAGAATCACTCCCTAGGAAACACTTAACCCCTTGATCGCCCCCCCCCCCCCCAGTGTTTAACCCCTTCCCTGCCAGTGTCATTTACACAGTAATCAGTGCATTTTGATAGCACTGATCGCTGTATAAATGTCACTGGTCCCAAAATAGTGTAAAAAGTGTCCGATGTGTGCGCCGCAATTTCGCAGTCACAATAAAAATCGCAGATCGTCACTATAACTTTTGCGCAAACCAATCAATTTACGCTTTTTGTGATTTTTTTTTTACCAAAAATATGTAGAAGAATAAATATTGGCCTAAACTGAGAAAGAATTTTTTTTTATATATATTTTTTGGGGATATTTAGTATAGCAAAACGTAAAAAATATTGCTTTTTTTTTTAAATTGACGCTCTTTTTTTTGTTTATAGCGCAAAAAATAAAAACCACAGAGGTGATCAAATACCACCAAAAGAAAGCTCTATTTGTGGGGAAAAAAGGACGTCAATTTTGTTTGGGTGTGATGTTGCACGTTGTCAGTTAAAGCGACGCAGTGCCGTATCGCAAAAAGTGCTCTGGTCAGGAAGGGGGTAAATTCTTCCAGGGCTGAAGTGGTTAAAGTAGGCCCCCATAGCTGTGCTTTGCTTTTGTAGGTAATAGCCCCTTCAAATGGAAAATAGTTGTGCTCCAAGTAAAATGGGGTGGCCTTGAGAATAAAATCAGTGTGCTTGGTATCAACCTGTTCCCGACCAGCCGCCGCAGTTTTACTGCGGCAGAATGTCACAGGCAGGCGAATCGACGTTATGTTACGTCGCTTCCGTAGGAGGCCACTAGGCGATGCGAGTGTCTGGCGGTCTCAATGACCGTCAGGCTCCCGCGATCGCTCGTGACATGGCGAGAACTGGGATCTCTGTGTGTAAACACAGAGATCCCCGTTCTCTGAGGGGAGAAGTGACAGATCATCTGTTCATACAAAATATGAACAGCGATCTGTCACCTCCTCTAGTCAGTCCCATCCCCCTTCAGTTAGAACACACTTGAGGGAACACAGTTAACCCCTTGATCACCCCCTAGTGTTAACCCCTTCACTGCCAGTGACATTTTTACAGTAATCAATGCATTTTTATAGCACTGTATTAATGCTAATGGTCCCAAAAATGTGTCAAAATTGTCCTATGTTCTTGATGTGTCCGCCATAATGTCGCAGTCATGATAAAAATAGCAGATCGCTGCCATTACGAATAAAAAAAAAAATAATAACAATGCTATAAATCTATCCCCTATTTTGTAGACGCTATAACTTTTGCGCAAACCAATCAATATATACGCTTATTGCAATTTTTATTACCAAAAATATGTAGGAGAATACATATCGGCCTAAACTGAGAAAAAATTAGCTTTTTTTTTTTAAAAATGTGGATATTTATTATAGCAAAAAGTACAAAATATTGTGTTTTTTTCAAAATGGTTGCTCTTTTTTTGTTTATAGCGCAAAAAATAAAAACCGCAGAGGCGATCAAATACCACCAAAAGAAAGCTCTATTTGTGGGAAAAAAAGGACATCAATTTTGTTTGGGTACAATGTCACACGACTGCGCAATTGTTAGTTTAAGCGACGCAGTGCCGAATCGCAAAAAGTTCTCTGGTCAGGAAGGGGGTAAAATATTCCATGGCTGAAGTGGTTAAAGAGGGGATCTGCAAAGAAATGTGTTACAGCCTGGAGGCCCACTTCTGAGATATTGAAGTGTAGAGAGAGCAGACATCCAAGGAAACCCAGCGGTAGGAGGGCTTCCAAGTATAGGGGCGTAGTAGCTCTAGAAGGTGAGTACCATCCCGGATATATGAGGGTAGAGCCTGTGCCATGGGTTGCAGGAAGTTGTCAATGTAAAGGGAGTAGCTAATGGTAATGCTCTCCATGGAGGCCATAATGGGATGCCCTGGTGGGTTAAGTAGATTCTTACTGTAAGTACCTTAGGCAGATGGTAAAAATATGGTACTTTAAAGAAAGGCAGCCAGTGTCAAGAGTAAAATTGCACCAAGCAAAATCAAATCTCTGGCTATAGCCACGACGATTAGACAGACAGTTCACGCTCATCCCATTAGTGGGTATGTTCAGTTGTAAATAATCTCTGTGCCTTACCTGCTCACATGTCTCCCATGGCAAGAAGGCTTTTTCAGCTAGTGATATGACTATCATTATAAATTCCTTTTACAATTGTTCAATGACACATGTGGTATATTGCCTATCCTACCCGTGCGGTTTGCTCTATGTTGGTCAAACCATTAGGACCTTGCAGGCCAGGTTCGGAGAGCACAGACGATTTGTTTACAAAGGCAATCCCAAACACAGTGTCCCCCAACACTTTTCTGAAGATCACCAAAAATCTATTATTGAACTTCAGCTATGGGTCATTGGGTCCATGCCTGAAAAATATTCACCAGCCAAACGCTTCTAACCATTGTGTAAACAAGAAACCTTTTGAATTTACACCTTAGACACTCTGGCTCCAAAATGTTTAACCATTTGCTTACTGGGCACTTAAACCCCCCTCCTGCCCAGAACAATTTTCAGCTTTTAGCACTGTCACTCTTTGAACGACAATTGCGCGGTCATACAACACTGTACCGAAATGACATTTTTATAATTTTTTTCCCACAAATAGAGCTTTTTTTTGGTGGTATTTGATCACCTCTGGGTTTTTTATTTTTTGTTAAAAAAAAAATTTAAAAAAATACAAAACTGTTTTATATTTTGTTGTTGTTTTGTTATTAAATTTTGCAAACAGGTAATTTTTCTCCTGATTCTTCTTGATGTACGCTGATGAGGCTGTACTGATGGGCACTGATAGGCTGCATTGATGGGCACTGATAAGGCAGCACTGATGGGCACTGATAGGCGGCACTGATGGGCACTGATAGGTGGCATTGGGGGGCACTGAGAGGTGGCACTGATGGGTGGCACTGAAGGGCACTAATAGGGTGCACTGATATTTGGCACTGATAGCTAGCACTGATAGGTGGCAGTGATGGGCACTGATGGGTGGCAGGAATGGGCACTCATGGGTGGCAGTGACGGGCACTGATCGGCACTGGTAGGTGACACTGATAGGCAGCACTGCTAGGTGGCACTGATGAGGAACTGATTGGCACCACTGGTGGACATTGATAGGTGGCACTCGTGGGCATTGATAGGTGGCACTGATTGCTGGCACTGGTGGGCACTGATTCATAGCACTGTGGGCACTGGCAGGCGACACTGGTGGGCACAGATGAGATGGCTGTACATCTTCCATTTCGGGACCGATGTCCCTTGCACAGAAGTCGGTGATCAGCTTGTTTTTCTCCTCACGCTGTCAGCGTGAGGAGAAAAAAAACGATTATCAATCTTCTGTCATGTGGTCAGCTGTCATCGGCTGGCAGCTGATCACGTGGTAACTTGTGATCACAGCGCGTGCTGCGCGTGCCCTGCAGGGGGCGCATGGGGAGCGTGCAAAGGGGAGGACGTCTATTGACGGACTCCCGGCAAAGTAGGTCTGCGCTGTAGCCATCATTCGGCTATAGCGCGGATCTGAAGGGGTTAAATCAAAGTACATTCAGTCATATGAGTGATCCCCATGCTATATGTCATAATAATGAAGCTGCTTTGCTGGTGACGTAGTTATGCCAAACATATTTTAAAAGGAATTTGTTTTGTACAATCTGAAAATCACAAATCAACGCTCACCAAAATTCTAACTTATACTAACACGAATTTAGCATAAGGGGCCCAAAGAGTGGCGCTTGAGAAACTAACTTCCTCTTTATACTCTCATAGTACGTCACTAGGTTTGTGTTTGTCAAACGACAATTTGCGGATAGTTAGTATGCTAGACAAAATCCTGCACACGCCCTTTTGACAAAAATCAGATGCTCAGTCGTCCAACAATCAAACCATATGTATGAGGCTTAAGGCTTTGTACACACGGTACGAAAATCAGAAGGGAAAAGTCTGAAGACGAGCTGTCTCCGGATTTTCGGATCGTTAGTACGGTGCATGCGACAGACGATTTGACTTTTACATCAGACAAAAGCTGGATGTGCAGGCTATAAAATTTTTGTTGGATGTGAACTCAACATCTGATTTTCGAATGGTCAGTACAGAAATCCGTCACACAAAAGTCAAAAGTACAAACACGCATGCTCAGAATCAAGGAACGAGCCAGAAAAGTACGGTTTTGTAAACTACTGCTCGTAATCTAGAATTAACATTCGTGATGCGGCAATTGATAAAATGTCAAAATGCAGTGCACATTCTCATCTTCTTTAATGGGATAATAATGAAGCTGCTTTGCTGGTGATACTGATGTAGTTATGGCAAACATATTTTAAAAGGCATTTGTTTTGTACGATCTGAAAATTGCGAATCAACGCTCACCAAAATTCTACTAACACAAAATTAGCATAAGGGGCCCAAAGGGTGGTGCTTGAGAAAATAACTTCCTCTTTATACTCTCATAGTATGTCACTATGTTCGTGTTTGTCAAACGACAATTTGCGGATAGTTAGTGTGCAAGACAAAATCCTGCACACGCCCTTTTGACAAAAATCAGACGCTCGGTCGTCCAACAATCAGACCGTGTGTACGAGGCTTTACAGTGCCTTGGTTTCCTCTCAAACCTTGTTATTGACAACCTAGGTACCCACGAATGAATGTGAGCCAATCAGCGAGATTTTTAAGATCATGAGATGACTATGTCAGCTCTGACACTGATCACATGAAGGCTGGAGGCTTTACTGACAAAATAAGCCTCCTGCCTTCAGATGCCACTGCTGCCTAAAGTTGACTAAGTACATTTATTTAATGTCGTAATTGTCAGATACAATTACAGCATTAAAGTTTACATTTTTAGTGTACCACATAAAAGCCTTATATTTATGTGAATGCAAATTCTTAATGCAAATTAGTTTTAGAGTTATTGTCATGCTAACACATTCTAATGCTGCTAAAGAATAACTGAGATTTTAGGCATCAATGACCTCTGTTCGCCAAAAGGTTGAAGGCTTAGCCTGCCCAGAGCTAACGTTTTGGTAATGGAGAGATGGTGGTGGTTTGAATCACCAACTAGCATCTTGTCTGATCTTGGCTGTACAATAGTAAAGTCTTGGTTGTGTTTTTCAGCTAAAGAATTTTGTAAAATATGTATGTGAAGATGGTGAGAAAATTGTTCAAAAACACTCTTCAAAAACAAATCAGTTTTTAGGTGAAATGAAACTTCAGTGACATTTAGACCAAAGTATGTTGTGCAAATCTCGGTGGTGTAATAAAGTATTTAGCAACACTATCTGTAATAGAGCAATACCAATTTAATCATCCGACTTCCCATAGAGACTAACATCACAACTTCAAAGCTTTCATATAATGTTTACCACAATAAAAAAAACATCTAAAAATTAAAGTAATAGAGAATTGGGAACTTTTGGCTCATGGGGAAAATATGACCATTTGGCCCCTTTATAGCAAGAATAGTTTACAGTGGGCTAAGGAAAGTGTACCACATAAAGTGTGATGAGAGCTAATAGGGACTTTAAGCTCTGATCTATCATCGTCTGGAGCATGGGTGGGCTCCTTCCAGGCCAGTACTCACAGCAGCAGGCAAAGGACTACACTTCCATGCAGCCTGAGCGGCTCACATACATACCATGGGTTCGCATAAAGTGTGATGCTATGTTGTCATGATTGGTGGGCATGGTGTAAGGCAGGGGTCTCAAACTGGTGGCCCTCCAGCTGTTGCGAAACTACAAGTCCCATCATGCCTCTGCCTGTGGGAGTCATGTTTGTAACTGTCAGCCTTGCAATGCCTCATGGGAATTGTAGTTTTGCAACAGCTGGAGGGCCGCCAGTTTGAGACCCCTGGTGTAAGGTGTCTTAAAGCCCATATACCCTACTACCCCTCCTTCCTGTCCCCTGATCACCCAGTCAGGTTTTCTTGTCCCTCATCAGTGCTGCCTCTGGAAGCCACAACCTATTGATCCAGTGCTCCAGTAGACTGGTTGCATCTTGACCTCATCAGCAGTCTTCAGTCTTCAAAAGGCTCCACTGATGGACAGTTAATATGAAATGTCTATGTCACCCTAGCAGTGATGTGGATTTCCAAAGAAGGGCCATTCTCTTCTAATGAAGAAGACACTAGAAATGGGACCTGGCATGTCCTGTCATTTAGGTCAATACGTTGGGCTTGTAGACTTAGCTTTTTTTAATTGGCCTAACAATTAGTTGCTAAAATGATATGGACTCCTTTAAATTACATATCATGCCATTATCACAGAAAAACTGTCACTAATTGCAATTCCTGACCTGATTGATGTATAAATGGTTTCTCCAATTTGGGCCACCAGTCCAACATATTTTCATTGTTTAGGCACAGTCTCTCCTTGCCTGAAAGTAACGATATGTTTAACCTTTTGCCTTTTTTTTTTCTTGGACTACAAAAATGAACCACTGATGGATGGCCATGTCAGTACTAAAGCTGCGTACACACGGTCAGACTTTTCGACTGGACTTGTCCGACGGACGCTGACGGACAAAATCCGGCTGACAATCCGATCGTGTGTGGGCTTCACCAGACCTTCAGCGGCCCTTTCCAGTCGCAAATCTGATGGACTTTAGATTTGGAACATGCTTCAAATCTTTACGTCGTAACTCCGCCGGACCCAGAAATCCGCTCGTCTGTATGCTAGTCCGACAGACAAAAACCCACGCTAGGGCAGCTATTGGCTACTGGCTATCAACTTCCTTATTTTAGTCTGGTCGTACGTCATCACGTACGAATCAGTCGGACTTTTGTGTGTTCGTATGTAGTTAAGTCCGTTTGTTTGAAAGTCCATCGAAAGTCTGTCGGGCGGGCTGTCGGACTTTTGTAGCCAAAAAGTCTGACCGTGTGTACGCGGCATTAGTTTATAATCAGTGGGCAGTATCTTAGTTGAGGAGGATCATTTCTTTGTAGCTAATAGATGGTAACAAGGAGAAGCCTTTCGAAAATATGGGCCAAAATATAAAAATATGATAAGCTACTACCAAGGTGAAATTTAAATGTAAACCATGTGTATCATTATTGCGTTGAGCTTTACGGTATTTTAGTTCTTTGTTAACCTATAAGGACCAGAAGATTTGCCCCCTTAATGACCAGGTCATTTTTTGTGATACGGCACTGCATTGCTTTAACTGACAATTGCGCGGTCGTGTAATGTTGTACCCAAACAAAATTGACGTCCTTTTTTCCCCACAAATACAGATTTCTTTTGGTGGTATTTGATCACCTCTGCGGTTTTTATTTTTTTCACTATAAACAAAAAAATAGCAAAAATTTTGAAAAAAATTAATATTTTTTACTTTTTGCTATAATAAATATCCAAAAATTAAAAAAAAAAAAAAATTTCTTCCTCAGTTTAGGCCGATATGTATTCTTCTACATATTTTTGGTAACAAACAAAAAAAAATCGCAATAAGTGTATATTGATTGGTTTGCACAAAAGTTATAGTGTCTACAAAATAGGGGATAGTTTTATGGCATTTTTATTTTTTTTACTAGGAATGCGAATTTGCCTGGTTAATGAATGATGACAACTAACCGGCTGCATTATCGGGGGATCTTTTTGATGACACGTCTAACATACGGAACTTGTGAAGGGAGTGTCGCTTACCCACAGTGGGGGTGTTGCCCACTAATTCATGACTAGACTTCACTTGGGGTCTCCTCATCTGGTAAGCGTCCATTCATTATTGTATATGGCGGAGCACAGACAAGGGATCAATTGTAGAACTTTTGTACTGTAACTAAGCACGTGTGGAGCACCTGTGTCACCACCAGTATTTGGAACTGGGATTCCTCTGTCTATATCATTTACCAATTCTATGTCACATTACTTGAGGTTTTTTATGCTCTGCACAGGATAATTGGCACTTTAATTGAAAATATGTATATATGGATGAATTTTCTTTTTTGCACTTATAGCACTTTATTCTCATCAGTATATGAACACTACATGATTTTGATTATTTGAATACATGTTTGTTTGAGTAAAGTCATATTATTTTTATTATTATGCAAGATTTATATAGCGCCAGCAAGTTATGCAGTTATATGGGTTGTCTTTTTTAAATTATACTTTTTCTTCAAGTATAACTGAACTCCAATTTTTTTCCATTTTTGGGTAGAGTAGAAATTGTTTAAACCCTGTATTTTTTTAAATTTCCCAGTTAGGGAGATTTTTTCACTTTTTGTATCATAGCCACAACAGGACGTGAGAGAGAGTGTCTCCAAAGTGAGGTCACCAGAATAGGTGTCACCATTGCAAGATTTCCCTTCTATTCCTGTTCTGGTGGATTTTTGATTTCACCCTTGGATTTCACCATCCCTCGTACTTTCACTTTCTTTTACTAAAGCTTTACTAAAGCTTTACCACTCTATCCAAAATACAAATATAAAGCTTTGGATTTAGATACACTGTAAAGCTAGGTTAAGACTATTTATACAAAATATAAAATAAAAAATAATTAAAGAACAGGGGTGTTTCTTTGGGCAACAAATATATTGTACCTACTGGTTTTAGTAATAGAATTCTGCTCTGATTGCCGATGATTCTTACACTTACCAGTAGTTGCATTCACATATATGGAATCCATGGCAGTAAGCTGTGTCACTGAGTTATTGGCCACACATGTGTAAGTCCCCTCATTCTCAGCATTCTTTTGATCTATCTGAAGCGAACTCTGCTGTTTTTTTATATCTGCCCCATTTAGTCTCCAATGGTAAGTGACTGGTGGAACAGAATCAGCAGAACATTCGAATGAAATGAAAGAATTTGAAGGTGACCGTTGGGCGTTTACTTTCACGTTTTCTGGGCCATCTGCAATAACAAAATGCTTGTTGGATTAAAAGGGCTGAAGGGAAAAAAAAAATTGACAAAATAATACAAAGATATACAGTATATGCTCTGGGGTTTGCATATAACTAAGACCAGGGCAACAATTAAAATAGGATCTCTTGCTACTGAGAGGTTGACTTTTACTTTCATGTTTTCTGGGTCATCTGCAATATCAAAAAAATCAATGTCAGAAAAAAAGGGCTGAAGAAAAACAAAAATGTTGACTTAGGCTGAATTCACACTTATGCAAATTGGATTTCCCCGCATCCAATTCGCATGACAGGAGAGTGTGACCGGCTCTCAATTGATCTGGTTAACACAGCTCCGGGCGGCCGTGGTCCGCATAGGAAAAGGGTTCTGTGCGTCATTGGCTCAGTTTCAGGTGCAAATTTAGGCCCCTTTCACACGATTGGACCGTTCAGGTCCGCCTGTCAGTTTTGACGGCGGACCTGAACGGGCGCTCCATATTAGCCTATGGAGCGACAGATGTCAGCGGAGACATGTCCGCTGACATCCGACCCGGTCCGAATCACAAAAAGCAGATGGATGGCCCTACGTCCAGATCTGTCGCTGGCGGATCGGATCAGGTGATATCTGATGAAAACGGACATGCTGTCCCTTTTCATCTGATCCCTAGGTGGCAGCGGCGCCTGACAAGCCCCTCCCCGCTCAGTGAGCAGAGAGGGACCTGTCATCCGCCGGCTCAGCGGAGATCAACGGACTGATCTCCTGCTGAGCCGGCAGACCGAGGCGGGCTCCGTGGAAACGAAGTCCGCCTCGTGTGAATGAGGGCTTAGGCAAAAATTCGGACCAGATTCACACCTGAATCTGTGTACAGGGACGCACCGGACCCCCTGCTGGGACCCGCGACTGCATCAGTGTGAATGCGGTCTTAGTGATACGAAGATATTTAGAAGATTTCCTCTCTATCACTGTTCTAGTGACAACCCTAAATTTTGGATTTTCTTTCACTCTTGGTGATAATGGTTAACAGAACAAATAGAGAGGGTGAATCTCCCAAGCAGGAACACTACAGCACGAAAAACCTGACAGGTGTTTTAATCCCTCTCCACTCTATCCAAAACTAAAAATAAATGTTGCCTTTAGTTATGCTTCATGGAGACATCAAGGGTCTATTGGGCCACCTAATGTCACCTTTGGACTCTAATGAGGCATTTACATTATTGCTTCTAATTTTGTACCTGTTTACAAAACTGCAATTTACAGTTATTCTCTGTCTAATCATTCAGCCGATTACCCATTCTGTTGTATCTCTACCAGTTCTGTACAGAAATCTAGCATACATCACCTCCTGTACTATCCCTCTGTACTGAAACATTGTATAATAAAGACCGCTCACTGCTGCCCTCTCTCCTTGTACAGGGTGACTGGTCTTGTCTCCGCCCTCCTGCAATTTTCTGCAGACAGCAGGTAGTGGTTGCAGATTTTAGGCCCCTCCCACAGCTCTGCTCCCTGCACAGGCCATGTACAGCATGGTGATGATGTCCAGGAAAGAAACACACACACTGCATCAGACACTAATCAGGGGCAATGGGTTCAGGTGCTAACCTCGTCTCACCGCCATTCACGATACAGGGAAGAAGAAGAAATTGGTTGCACACCAGACCATCAAATGCTTGAAAAAAACGTCCTTTATTGCTGCATGCCAGTCATATATGCAGGGTACAGATAGTTGACGCATTTTACAAAGATATACCGCGTTGTGAACAAGCGCGGTATATCCGCGTGAAACGCATCAACTATTTGTACCCTGCATATATGACTGGCATGCAGCAATAAAGGACTTTTTTTTCAAGCATTTGATGGTCTGGTGTGAAACCAATTTCTTCTTTTTCCCTGTATAGTGATGATGTCACTGCTACTTTTACGGTAATAGCTGATTTTGCAAAGGCGTTTGGTAAGCACAAAGTGGATTTATATCCTTTGGCTGCAGAGCAATATATTTGGGAGTGGGATGGTCTGCCTGTTCTAATCATTTGATCAGTTCCAGTATTGAAAAAGGGAATACCAACATCCCTGTAGATGTATGTCACCAAAGAGGAAAGGCTCGTTTTAATCAATTCAAGATTAGAACTGTTGAAGTCTGAAGTTTCTTTGCTATGTATCAAAACAATTAGCCATATTGGCAAAGCAGAAATAAGATATCTAGATTAGGATTGCACCGATACTGTTTTTTTTTACCAGCGAGTACGAATATTGATACTTTCGGTCAAGTACTCGCCGCTACTATACGAGTACTGATACCTTTGCGGTGCGTTTTGTGCCCATACAAAATGAATGGGCTCAAATCACACTGCAAAGAATTGCAAGTATTTTGAACAGGAATGTGGTGCCATTCCTGTCTGAATCGCATGTGGTTTCCACACTTCTCCTGTGTGAATCCAGGCTGAAGTCACTAATGACAAGCCTGAGTTCACACAGGAGCAGTGGGGGGGAAGCACATGTGATTCAGACAGGAATCGCACCACATTCCTGTTCAAATCATATGATATTCTTTGCAGGGTGATTTGAGCCATTTTGTATTGGCTGAAATCGCACTGCAAAGGTATTGGTTTCAGGTATCGACGCAAATGCTTAGTATCAGGCACCATACCGTTACCTGTATTGGTGCAAGCCTAATCTAGGGTGTTCCAAACAGCAACAACCCAATGAAAGGACTCCATGGGGCTCAAACTGCTGTTAATTTAAAGCTCAACTCCAGGTTGTCCCCCCGCTGCAAGGTTTGAATGCCTGTTTAGGTCTTAGGAAAAGCACTTACCCAACCCTCCTCTCCCACTGCGCCAGTCCTCGCACCCTCTTCTTTCCTACAGTGGAAAAAATAATTATTTGATCCCCTGCAGATTTTCAACATTTGCCTACTTACAAAGAAATTAAGGGTCTATAATTGTTATCATAGGTGTATTTTAAATAATAGAGACAGAATATCAACCAAAAATCCAGAAAAAACACATGATACAAATGTTATAAATTGAGTTGCCGTTCAGTGAGTAAAATACTGTAAGTATTTTATCCACTATCAACTAACAATAATTCTGACTCCCACAGACTGGCTACAGTATGTGCTCATGTGGTACACAGATTTGTCCTGTCAATTTAAGAAGGTGCTCCTAACGACAACTCGTTATGTGTATAAAAGACACCTGTCCACAGAATCTTTCTTCCATTCAAACCCACCATCATGGGCAAGACCAAAGAGCTGTCAAAAGATGTCAGGGACAAGATCATAGACCTGCACAAGGCTGGAAAGGGCTACAAGACCATCAGCAAGAAGCTTGGTGAGAAGGAGACAACCGTTGAAGTGATTATTGCAAATGTAAGAAATACAAAATAACCATCAATCGCCCTCGGTCTGGAGCTCCATGCAAGATTTCATCTCATGGGGTAAGGATGATCATGGGAAAAGTGAGTGATCAGCTCAGAACTACATGGGGGGGAGCTTGTGAATGATTTCAAGCCAGTTGGGACCACAGTCACCAAACAAACCATTGGTAACACAATACGCCGCCATGGATTAAAATCCTGCAGCACCCACAAGGTCCCCCTCAAGAAGGCACATGTACAGGCCCATCTAAAGTTTGCCAATGAACATCTAAATGATTCAGAGGAGGATTGGGAGAAAGTGCTGTGGTCAGATGAGACCAAAATTGAGCACTTTGGCATTAACTCAACTCGGAAGAAAAATGCTGACTATGACCCTAAGAACACCATCCCTACAGTCATGCACAGCTGTTTCTCTGCTAAAGGTACAGGCTGACTTTGCTGCATTGAGGGACCAATGGACGGGGCCATGTATTGTAAAATCTTGGATGAGATCCTTCTTCCCTCAGCCAGAACACTGAAGATGGGTCGTGAATGGGTCTTCCAGCATGACATTGACCGAAAACATACTGCCATGGCAACAAAGGACTAGCTCAAGAAGAAGCACATTAATGTCATGGAGTGGCCTAGCCAGTCTCCAGACCTTAATCCTGTAGAAAATTTATGGAGGGAGCTGAAACTTCGAGTTGCCAAGCCACAGCCAAGAAACTATATTGTGTATTGTGGTGTATGGTGTTACCAATGGTTTGTTTGGTGACTGTGGTCCCAATTGCTTTGGGATCATTCACAAGCTTCCCCCGTGCAGTTCTTGGCTGATCCCTCACTTTTTCCATGATCATCCTTACCCCATGAGGCAAAATGTTACATTGAGCTCCAGATCGAGGGCAGTTGATGGTTATTTTGTTTTTTCTTCCATTTGCAAATAATCACTTCAACAGTAGTCTACTAATCACCAAGCTTCTTGCTGATGGTCTTGTAGCCCATTCCAACCTCGTGCAGGTCTACAATCTTGTCCCTGACATCCTTTGACAGCTCTTTGGTCTTGCCCATGGTGGTGAGGTTTGAATGGAAGAAAGATTTTGTGGACAGGTGTCTTTTATACACATAATGAGTTGTCTTTAGGAGCACCTTCCTAAATTGACAGGACTAATCTGTGTACCATATGAGCACATACTGTAGCCAGTCTGTGAGAGCCAGAATTATTGTTGGTTGGTAGGGGATCAAATACTTATTTTACTAATTGAACTACAACTAAATTTATAACATTTGTATCATGTGTTTTTTCTGGATTTTTAGTTGATATTCTGTCTCTATAATTTAAAATACACCTGAGAAAAATGATAGACCCTTCATGTCTTTGCAAGTGGGCAAACCTACAAAATATGCAGGGGATCAAATAATTATTTTTCCCACTGTATGTGGATGTTGTTCCTCTGAAATCATCAACTACAATGTAGAGCCCTGTATTGGATCTATAGAATCATGCATTGGGTGTGAGGATACTGAGGAACAGTCCACCAAAGGAGAGTAGAAGAGAGAGCTGCCTGCTGGAGGAGTGGAGACAAGTAAAAGTATTTTTTGTGGCCCCCTTGACCTAAACAAACATTTAACCCTTGTGGAGCGGGACATCCCCACTACAAGGGAGCATTTTTCCATTCTCTGGAGATGGGCTTTAAAATTTAAAGTGGTGTTCCGGCAGAAATTATACTTTTTAAATAAAAATACCCCTATAATACACAAGCTTAATGTATTCTAGTAAAGTTAGTCAGGAATATAAGGTCTGTTTTGTTAGTTTATAGCAGTAGTTCGTTATTTTATAAAATTAGAGCGGGCCGTGGCCATCTTAAGTGTGGGCATCTGAAGCCAGACTGTATTTCTTCCTGGATCTCATCCTTGCAGATCTCGCACATGCTCAGTGCAGCACAAGCAGTGTAATAGGTTTCAGGTCAGGTTTCCATAGCAACGGCAGTTTCAGAGGAAGTTGCCGCCCCTTCCCAGAAGGCATTGCAAACAGGAAATGATGCGATGGGCCACGGCCAGGGAGGAGGAAGTGAAAAATGAATACAGCAGATATACAGTAGGTACTGGGAAAAAAAATAACTTTTAAAAATAAAAAAATATCCAATTTGTTTACAGTGCGCAGTTTAGTGAGGGATGCTGAAGAGTTGTAAAAGTGGGTGGAACTCCACTTTAAGCTAGCGAACTTCACTCTCTCAATCAACATTGACTAATTTTAATCCTTATGCCGCTAGCATTAGTAAATAGATAGGATGATATATTATATTTACATCATGGTATATAAAGTCAGCAGCTCAGTGTACTCTTCTTGTTAGACTTTGTTGGCTACATATAAGATGACACAATGTAAGGAACTAACGCGTTTCGGCTATTACAGTCTCCAGGAAGGCTGTATTAGCAGAAACGCATTCGAATTCCGTACACTGGGTCATCATATAGGTAACCAATAAAGTCTAACAAGAAGAGTACACAGAGTTGCCGGCTTTATTTGCTATGAATTGATTGAATTGACTTTATTTGCTATGGGGGAGTGAACATCCCGTCCTCAGCATTTGAAACACAGATTTCACTGTTGAACTGCAGTATGACCTCTGTCTTTATCCATAATATATTTTTTTTTATTATATTATATAGTATTTCTTGTTTTCCACTTTTTTTTTTTACATTTCTTCAGTTACTTCCTGGTTTCTGGCTTAGGCAAATTATGTCATACATCCCAGTAATCTTCAGGAGGGGAGGAGGGGGTTTCTCAGCTAAGCACACCCTCCTACCTGCTGGGGCAGATGGATACCAGGAAGTAAATGATACATGAATCTGCCCTTACTCAAGATAGCCATGGCCAGAAATGCTAGGGGGTGTTTTCAAAGAGATTTCTGGGCAAAAGAAACCATGGAGACATGGGTGGATGGGGGAGATTGCTTTAAATATTAAAAGGAAATTTAATAGCACGAAGTGTGGTGGTAGGGTGGTGGATATGTAATAGGGACACAGACAGAAATATATTTACTAACTAAAAGAAAGCCAATTTATTTCTGTCTGTGTCACTGTTGAAGACCTACAATCATTTCCTGTCTAGTAAAATGTCAGCAGTACAGGAAGTAAGGGTAAATCTCCCAAACAGAGCCACAAATAGCAGCAAAAATCCAAATGGCTTTTTTGGCCCAACATTACACTACGCATAAATCATAGGCCAGCTTTATTGGAGTCAGTATAATTTTTGTATTACTGTTAGTACAACAGTGTTGGCTACTTACATGCTACAGTTATTGTGATGGGATCACTGGTCTTCTTACTGGCAGGGTTACTAGTCTCACATCTATAATCTCCTGAGTCCCAACGTTTAATCTTGAAGGAGAGAGTTCTGTTATCTGAAGATAGAGTGGCCCCAGGAGGGACCCTGCTCCATACTATCCTCTCTGCATTAGTAGAGGTACAGGTGAGGGTGACACTATCATTTTCTTTGGAAAGTGAGGTGGAGTTTGTGATGCTAGGTTTGCCAACCGTTTCTGTAGAGAGAGAAAAATGTGAACAGTTAGACTACATGAAGGCCTTTCTGGTTAGACTACATAAATAATAAATCCCAAAACTAAATGGTATGTTGACCAAAAATAATTAAATAAATTGAGTTTTGGCTGAAATATGGTCAGCGCTCTGAGTTCTAACAACTCTTAGTAACTCCTCAGGGGAAGGTTTACCTTTGAGATCTTGGCTCCACCCCTTTAATTACACAGACAGTCTGTGAAATTCATGAGGGGTGTCATAGATACTTATCAGAAATCTGTTTTACGGTGATGGTAAAGAATTGTCTCAGACAGAAATTTGTCTGTGACACAATATTTACACAGCCAACACCAACAAGGAAAAGGTCTTAATCATCTCCACTTTCCTTATCGGCTAATATAATTCTTTATGAATTTGACAAAACAATAGTGACAGACAATAATAGTGCTGCAAATAAGGACTACCTGAATTTGTTGCACACAACAGTTTCTCTGTTTCAAATTTTCCCTCACTTCCTGCCTGGTACAGCATTTTCCCCAAAACAGGAAGTGAGGGCAAATTTCTCTAGTGAAGCCCCAATATAATGTAGCGCTTACTCCTGGAGGAGCGGCTGATTAAATATTATATCCGTAATTCACGTTTACCACCCAACTCTCGCAGCCCATAGATTCATAACTCACAGTCCTTGTTACTTTTTCACTTGTTTTATACAACAACATGAACTGGGATGGGAGAAGGACTTCCTTTGAGATGCTCATTAATTACATTATCATCGTTTCCTTGCTTCACTTGCAAAGACTTATAGCATTTCGGGTGATAGTGATTCACAAACTGGATGATTACTTTATCAGGGAAGATGGAAGTAGATTTTTGATAGAGGATAATCGATAAAGAGTCACTCTGAATAACGCCTTTTTCTGCAGAACTTTTAAGAACAGTCTGTTTCTCTATATGTGTGCTTGCAGCTTTACTGCTACCTTTTTACCACTACTTCCCATCTACATGGTACTTCCAAGTTGAGCTAAAGAAAAGTCACTCTGAATAACTCTTCCTGCTTGACTGATTGGAATCCCGGGGTATTGCTGAACCCAAAGTCATAGGCCATCACCGCCCATCTCACTTGACTTGCATACCAACAACCCTCAGCCTCTGGACAGTACCCCTCCCTTGGGCTTTTCACTCACTTGATCAATAGCCTGTGTGTCGCTCATAAGTGACCGATCGCCCAGATGTCCTCCGCTTAGTTGCTATTTCTTCCGCATGGTTCCTCTGTTCCCTTTTCTTCCTTTATAGACTGCTCCCTTCCCCGTAGGGGCGTCCTATGGCACCAGCGACCATATGCTGTCCGGTGTCACTAACTCTGCTGTGAGTCCCGGTGGAGCCCCCCCCACCCTCCTCGGAGGGGGGCCCGTCGGCTCCCCAGGAGGGGGAACCTCTGGCTTGGCTCTCTCTGGAAAAACTCTCCTGAACAGGAACTGGCCTCTACTGACTATGTGACCTCACTTTTATATGACAGTCCCGGGTGTTACCAAGCAAATTAATGATTGGCCGAGACTATCACACAAACTACCTGCCACTCAAATGGAAATTAACAACAGACAGGCCTGCTGTAATGGCACAAGCCTGTTTAAATTTACCTGACATAGAAACTACCAGGAAGGGTCACCTATCTAAAAGTAGGTGCCCGCTACAATAAATAAAACCTGACAGGGGTTCTAACCGTTTCCGATGCTATTTAAATGTAAAAAAAATGTTTTGTAGGTCAAGAATTTTATTGATTTTTCTTAACATAGGGTAATAAATACATTGTTACATCAAATAAAGAATGATATATATATATATATATATATATATATATATATATATATATATATATATATATAAAAATACAATAGACATAAAGGTATCCCTAATAAAAAGAAAGTAGGGATATAGCAGACAAATAAGATAAAAATAAATAAATAAGATAATATTTAATAACTAATTCTTATTTTATAATAAGTATTATTGTAATGAATCACTAATCAAATGAAAAGTGTTTTTAAAGTTAAAGTTGTTCAAGTCAAAAGAAATATATGATAAAAAAAAAATAAAAAGGAATATAGAAGAAAAATGTGGGTAAGATAAGGACATTTAAGGGTTATATTTCATGAATCTTTAGCACGCAAAGATGAGTAATGTAACCAAGGTTGCCATGTATTTTGAAAAGTAGTTAGGCGTTTATTCAAAATGCAAGTCAATTTATCATTGGACATAACTCAGTTCAACTTTTGTATAACATATTCAAATGTTATGCCAGGTTGATTCCAACAATGTGCAATGGTTATTCTAGCAGTTAAGATGATATAAGAAATTAAGCGTTTGGTGTGTCTAGGTCAGGGCACACGGGGGAACGCAGTTCCGGCACCTCCAGCACTGACTGTATGTAATAGCATGGGGTGTGGGGTGTGCTGTAGGGTCTATTGATGTTGGCTGCTGTGGGATCTATTGTCACTGGTGGGGATCTGATATTGTTGCTGATGGGGAATCTATTATTGCTGGGGGGGGGGGGCTTATGTTGCTGGAAGGGATCTACTGTTAAGGGAGGGGTCTGTTTTAACTGACCGCTGGAGGATCTATTGATGCTGGCTGCTGGAAGATCTGTTGTTGCTGCTAGGGGGGGGGGGGCTAATGTTGCTTAGGTGGATATTTTGTTGCTGGGTGCGATATTTATTGGTGGTTTACTGTTGCTGCAGGGAATCTTTAGTTGTTGGGGTGGAGTCCATTGTTGCTGGGGGAGTCTATTGTTGTGTGGGGATCTATTGCTGGGATTCTATTGTTGCTGACTCCAGGGGATCTATTTTAGTGCTTTTCTTTTTATCATTAACATGTTCCATACAAATGATTTAGCACCACAAAATGATACTTGGTTCTGTATTCTCTAAAAGGGGCAGTACTGGTAGGTGGGTAGGGGGTGGAATCAAGGGACAGTGGTCAGAGGTGGGTAGGGGGCAGAGACATGGGGTGATTCAGACCGGGGGAGTTCCTGCACCTATTCTCCGAGAAAAAAAGCCCTGGTCTAGGTAAACTCATATCAAATTTTTGAAAAAGAGCAATGTCAGGGGATTTAATAATATTTATTTTGGTAACTTCATGTATATAGTTAAATATTTCTATCCACAATTTACGTATTTTAGGACATCCCCACCAGATGTGTACCATAGAACCTTCTTGACCAAGATTTCTAAAACATTTAGAAGAGACTTGTCGATTTATTTTAGCTATTCTTAAAGGAACCATGTACAATCTTATTTGAGTTTTGTAATTAGATTCCACTAAAAACGTATTTATTGAAATTTTAGAGATATTATTGATCATTTTATACCATTCTGAGATTTCCCAAGAAAAATTAGGATCTTTTTCCCATTGTGTCATATATGGGAGCTTATGTGTCGGCTCAATTAAAATTTTATATATGATAGCTATACGGCCTGTTGTGGGATTTCTAGTAAACATATGTACATTAATGTAAAATGGTGGCCAGGATTACACTGCAGATCAAATGAACACAACCACTTACCCCACAAATAGCACCGCCAACGAACAAGCCAACTGGATGCGAGAGCTCACCCCTAGAGGTTTCCCAGCACAGAAGGGAGACCTAGACCGTCTCCCTTCTGTGCTGGGAAACCTGATCCTGAACCTCTGACTTCCTCGACTATTCTCTCAGATTACCCATGCATCTCTGCCTGCCTCTGCTTCCTGTAACGAACCCGGCTTGGACTTCTGACTACGGCTCTGTCTCGTGATCCAGTACTTTCCTGCCAGCCTGTTGCCAACCACCGCCAGTCCCTGACTACGAGCCTGCCTGCCGATTGTGTACCTTACTGCCAGCACATTGCCAACTCCTGCCTGTCCCTGACCCTGCAAGTGTTCCTGCTGAACTTTTCCTGAACCAATCCAGTGATCAGCATCCCACCTCCTCCACGAAGGCTCTGGTGTTCCTGATCCTGCCAGCAGGCACCTGCACCCTTCCGCCGCCCTAGCAGCCCTGTCTCAACCTCCAGGGGTGCTAGGACCGGGACCGTGCTAGAGGCCACCCTCGTCATTTCGGACTCCGCTGTAAGGTACATGACAGTACAATCCAGCCACATGGAGTCCGAAAGGGGGGGCCTCAGCTATGGATACTCTGTGCCAACAGATTGCAAACCTCACTCAAGCAGTCCAGGGCCTGCAAGATGGCTACCAGCGGCTCGAACAACGAGTGGAGTCTCTCTCTCCAAGCACCTCAGCACACTGGACAGCCGCAGCACCTGCATCACCTGTTTCAGCTTCTACACCCACAGTAGTGGTGCCACCCCCAGAGCCACGAGTCCCTGCTCCAGAGAGATTTATGGGAGATCGCAGCAAACTCTGAGCTTTCAGGAATGCCTGAAATTTGTATTTCCTGCTGCAACCCTGCACCTTCTCTGTGGAAAGTACCAAGGTGGGGTTCATCATTTCAATACTGCAGGGAGAACCCCAGACCTGGGCTCATCACCTATTGGAACAAGCCAGTCCCTTGCTGAGTACTATGGACTCTTTCTTGGATGAAATGGCTAAACTTTATGATGATCCTCAACGTACCACCACAGCCGAGGCCAGCCTCCACACCCTCCAGCAGGGTCGTAGGCCCGTGGAGGACTATGTTACAGACTTTAAACGGTGGAGTTCCGACACACGATGGAACAATGCCGCTCTCTGTTTTCAGTTCCGCTTAGGACTTTCGGAGGCACTTAAAGATGAACTGGCTCGTGTGGGGATCCCCAATTCCCTAGAAGAGCTGATCCAACTGTCTATTTAGATCGATCGCCGGCTGAGGGAGCGAAGATCTGAAAGGACCAGCCAGTACCGGCCCATGTGGATGCTACCCAGGGTACCTAGCCACCTGCCTACCTCTGCACCCCCACTACCTGCTCCCATCACTGAAGCTCCAGAGCCAATGCAATTAGGCCTGCTTTGTTCACCATTGACACCAGAAGAAAAGCAGCGCCGTCGCATGAATAATCTCTGTCTCTACTGCGGAGGAGCCAGTCATTACGCCAACATGTGTCCCAACAAGACTTGTGATCCTTGTACATTGACTCTAGCAAGATCGACTTACATTGCTGTTCCTGTCTCCCTACAGCTTCCAGGAGGGGTACATCAGGTCCAGGTCATAATTGATTCAGGCGCCTGTAGCTGTTTCATCGACCATGCCTTCGTCCTGCAACACAATATTCCTCTGCGATCTAAGCAACAGAAACTGTGCATACGATTAGCTGATGGGTCCAACATCAAATCTGGGCCCATCATCCAAGAAACTCAACCCTTGCCCGCTGACATTTCACCTAACCACCAAAAACTGTTGTGCCTAGACGTTATCTCCTCACCACTTTTCCCGATTATTCTGGAGATGCGATGGTTGCAAGCACACAACCCACAGATAGATTGGACAACAGGCAAGGTGTCTGGATGTCTTTGATAAGCAGAAAGCAGACACTCTTCCTCCCCACCAGGCCTACGATTGCCTGATTGAACTTTTACCAGGGGCAGAAATTCCATTTGGAAGGATTTTCCCCCTCTTAGAGCCTGAACTCTTGGTCTTGAAAGATTATGTCAATGAGAACCTCAAAAAGGGGTTCATCCGACACTCTACTTCTCCAGCCGGGGCAGGAATATTTTTTGTCGAAAAGAAAGACCACTCACTCCGTCCATGTGTGGATTACATAGAATTAAACCGGATTACCGTTAAAAATCGCTACCCCCTGCCTCTAATTCCAGAACTGCTCCAGAGACTCTGTTCTGCAAGGATATTCACTAAGCTGGATTTACGAGGTGCTTACAACTTGATCAGAATCAGAAAGGGAGATGAGTGGAAAACGGCCTTCCGGACTCGTTTTGGCCACTTTGAGTACCTCGTTATGCCCTTCGGGTTATGCAATGCTGCGGCAACCTTCCAGCATTTTGTAAATAATATCTTCAGAGACTTCCTAGACCTATTCATGATCGTTTACCTAGACGACATTCTAATTTTCTCGGTTTCTCTAGAATTACATCGTGACCATGTGAAACAAGTTCTCAGATTAAGACAAAATGAACTCTATGCCAAGGCAGAGAAATGTGAATTCAAACGGAAGACCATTCACTTTCTCGGACTGGTAATCTCTACGGGATGTATGGCAATGGATCCCCAAAAGGTCGCAGCTATAATGTCCTGGCCATCTCCAATTGATAAGAAAGGGGTACAACAGTTCATCGGTTTCTCTAATTTCTACAGGAAATTTATTAAAAACTTCTCTGGTATCATCATGCCCATCACTCAACTCACCAAAAAACAGAACTGTTTTCAATGGACAGAGGCAGCTCAAGCTGCTTTTGACAAATTAAAGGGACTTTTTACCTATGCCCCGGTACTGAAGCACCCTGACCCTGCTCTTCCATACATCCTGGAAGTGGATGCCTCAGAGAGCGCTGTAGGGGCCATCTTGTCCCAGCGCCAAGGACCTAAGGCTCTAATGCACCCTGTGGCCTTTTCCATATAACCTACCGGCCCGGATCCAAGAATGTGAAACCTGACGCGCTATCGCGTATGTTTACGGAAGTTGAAGTTCCACCCCAAACAGATTCCATCTTACAGGCTGCAAATTTTCTGCTTACACAAACCGACCTAATGTCACAGATTCGTCAAGCATCCAGGGGAATCTCTCTGCCCCCAGATACGAACCTTCAGGAAAATGATTCGCTCTATTGGCAGAGTAATAAGGTTTTCATACCACAGAATCTGCGTACTACTATCCTACAAGTGTGCCATGACTACCCGTTGGCCGGCCATTTCAGGGGATACAAGACCATGGATTTGATCCAGAGACATTTTTGGTGGCCTAGCCTAGCAATGGGATTGCAGGAAATATGTTGGTTCTTGCTCAATCTGTCTCAGGAACAAGAACAGCAAAAGCAAAGCATGGGGATTATTAAGACCACTACTCATTCCTGAAAGACCCTGGGATAAAATCGCGATGGATTTTATTGTAGAGCTCCCTCCATCTGAGGGGTTTTCATCCATCTTTGTAGTGGTGGATCTCCTCTCCAGGATGTCACATTTTATCCCCATGAAAGGGACCCCATCAGCAACAGAAACTGCTAAAGTTTTCGTTAAAGAGGTTGCTAGACTGCACGGAATTCCTAGTGACATTGTCTCAGATTGTGGATTGCAGTTCACTTCAAGATTTTGGAAAGCACTGTGCAAAGCGCTGGGCATCAAACTCAATTTCTCTTCGGCTTATCACCCCCAGTCCAACGGGCAGACTGAGCGTACCAATCAAACGCTAGAGCAATAACTGCACTGCTTCACCTCCTTTACCCAAGAAGATTGGGCCTCACTACTGCCCTTGGCGGAATTCACATTTAATAACTCTGCCCATGCAGCCACCAACCAATCCCCCTTCTTCTCAAACTATGGGTTTCATTCCTCTTTCTTGCCAACGTTGATTCCGGATTCTCCTTTGCCAGCTGTTCAAGACAGACTAAACTTCCTTTCTACCAATAACCAGGTGCTGAGAGACCATTTCCAGGACACAGGAAGATAATAAAAGGTTCTTCGACAGGAAGAGGAGGGGAGAACAGGATTTGAAAGTTGGTGATCGTGTGTGGCTTTCAACAATAAATCTGAAATTGGCATGTCCGTCCAGGAAATTGGGACCTAAATACCTGGGACCTTTTCCGGACAAGAGAAAAATTAACCCAGTGGCTTATGAACTTGAACTTCCCGACTCATTTAAGATCTACCCTGTGTTTCATACCTCCTTGTTGAAACCTGATGTGGTTAATCCCTTTCTAGGTCGTGAAGTGGGGCCCCCAGAAGCTATAATGGTGGATGGAGAGGAGGAGTTTGAAATCGAGACCATTGTAGATTGCAGGAGAAGGCAGGGACAGAATCAATATCTAATTAAGTGGAAAGGTTTTGGTCCAGAAGAAAATTCCTGGGAACCAGAGACAAACCTCCATGCCCCAAGACTTATACAAGCCTTTCATCGCTCTCATCCGGAAAGGAGGGCCCAGATGGGCATCCGGAGGTTGCCCATAAGGAGGGGGCAATGTCAGAGAACCATAGCAAATGCTCGTTCCAGTGCGCCAGCCAGATGTACAGCAAAAACAAGCAAGCCCCAGACCAGGCACGCATGTTAGCGCACCCATACGAACGAGTGCACATCAGCACGGGCACGTTTGCACGCCAACGAATCACGGTGCAAGGTGCCCTATTTAAATGATCAGCATACTAGTGTCAGTGCTGGATTGTCTCACCTTGTTCCTGTATCCTTGCTGCTGTCTTGTTTGAGTTACCTTGATCCTGAACCTCTGGCTTCCCCGACTATTCTCTCAGATTACCCCTGCATCTCTGTCTGCCTCTGCTTCCTGTAACGAACCCGGCTTGGACTTCTGACTACGGCTCTGTCTCGTGATCCTGTACTTTCCTGCCAGCCTTTTGACAACCACCGCCAGTCCCTGACTACGAGCCTGCCTGCCGATTGTGTACCTTACTGCCAGCACATTGCCAACTCCTGCCTGTCCCTGACCCTGCAAGTGTTCCTGCTGGACTTTTCCTGAACCAATCCAGTGATCAGCATCTCACCTTCTCCACGAAGGCTCCGGTGTTCCTGATCCTGCCAGCAGACACCTGCACCCTTCCACCGCCCTAGCAGCCCTGTCTCAACCTCCAGGGTTGCTAGGACCGGGACCGTGCAAGAGGCCACCCTCGTCATTTCGGACTCCGCTGTAAGGTACGTGACACTAGGATTCCTGTTTTAGCACTCATTTTCCCATTTAAATGGGCAACAGAAAGACTTAACTATCTGGGAATATACCTCACACGCTCTATAACAAACACGTTCCAATATAATTTCCCCCAATTGCTTGCTAATATTAGGAATAGCCTTAGGCGATGGCGAAAGTTGACACATACGTGGTTTGGGAAAAATTGTATTCTAAAAATCAATGTACTACCCTGGTTACTGTAGCTTTTCCAAACTCTTCCGGTGACAGTCCCAATCAATTTTTTAAGACAAATTAGGAGAGAGTTCATACAATTCTTATGGGCTGATTGCCCACCTAGGATCAAGGCAGATCTACTTATCATGCCAAAAAAAAGTGGGGGATTCCCAGACCCAATTTGATACTACCAGGCAGTATATCTATCCAGAATTCTGGATTAGTGTAATCTTACAAGAGTGAAGAACTGGATACCTATTGAACAATCTATCACGCCCAAGGCAATCCCGTGGTTGAGCAAAAATTGTCCAAACCAAGTAAAGGAACACCCTATTGTAGGCACTACATATAAAATTGCCTGTTCGATTAAAAAATAATGATAAATTATCTACAGATGACAAATATGACACCAGCGATTGGTAACCCAGATTTTCTACCAGGGATATTGGATCCTAAACGCCTCCAATTTATTAAAATCAACAAGTTTTGAATACAAGACTTTAGTGACCCGGAAAGATGGAAATCTATAACTGATATCCAATTAATGCTTACACAAGTCCTTCCACTATGGTGGGCAATCCAAATGAGACAATACCTTAGGTCACTATCATTCGCAGACACGCCCACTACTTTTGAGCAACTAAGAATGTCTGGACTCTCCAGGGCATATGCAGAATTGACAAAAAATTACACCCAACCTTATATTGCCGCATTGGAAAGAGACGTAAACGCAACAGCCTCTGTGGAACAGAGAGATTTTATGTTTTATTATGTACATAAATCATCCATATCCTCTAGAACAGTGGTTCTCAACCTGGGGGTCGGGACCCCCTCGGGGGTCGAATGACGATTTGCTAGGGGTCACCAAATCCTGGGCTGTTCCTGAGGCTCTCCCAGCCTTTTCGTGGCCACCCAGCTGGCCTGTTCTTGGAGCCTGCGGCCGCCCACTCAGCCTCTTCGCATCCGCCCATTCAGTTCACAGCATGGCTGGGGGGCAGAGACTAGAGTTCAGCTGACTGGTGAGGAATGTGAAGTGGGAGGGGCTGGAGGAGACCCTATCTCCTGATTTCGGCATAGGGGTTACTGCTGCGAGACACCACAAAATCAGAGACACAGTGAGTAACACTACCTGTGATGATAGTTGCCATTAAAAGTCCCCACTACAGTTCTCAGATCAGCAGATGACCTTGATCAAGAGCACCTAAGTTGGCTAATCAAAACTTCCTCAGCACTGCCACTGATCCCACCCCCCACCAACACTGCCACTCGTCCCATTCCCCCACCAAGGAGTAAGAGAAGGAATAAAAATAGAGAATACATGGAAGGGAGAGGAAAAGAGGGGGAGGAACAAAGGAAAAGGGAGAGAAAGAATAAGAGAAAGAATAAGAAAGATGGCTAGAGAGAGGGATGGGGAACAAAAAAAAGCAATTAGGATAGAGAGAGATAAAAGGGAAAGAAAAGAGAACAAAGGAAAAGAGTGGTACATCCTAAAATGTACCATAAGGGGTTTTAATACTGTACAAGTGAAAGGGACTCAGGGAGTGCTAAATACCCTAATGGGTTTGGGGCACAATTTACTTGTCTTGCCTTCAGTGCTAACACCCCACGCTACGAAAATAATTTTACTGTTAGGGGTCCCCACAACTTGGAAAATTTTATCAAGGGGTCATGGCACTAGGAAGGTTGAGAGCCACTGCTCTAGAAAATAAGAATCAGGATATAAGTTGATGTCTAGGTTGTATAGATCATCAGAGAAACTGCATTGTATGTTTCCAAATGCAGACCCTGCCTGCTGGCAATGTGGAAAAGATAGGGGAATGCTCTTCCATATATTCTTGACATGCCATGAAATACGCCCCTACTGCCAAAATATACGCATTATAATTAAGGATCTTACTGGCCTAACACTAGACCTGAATCCAGCAGCCTGTCTACTATATCTTAGTTCTCTCTCAAAAAGTAAATATCAACAATCAGTGGTGAGGCATCTTCTGAATGCGGCTAGGGATTGTGTGCCAACACATTGGAAATCCCCAACCCCTCCTACTATAGGTCAATGGATCAGAGCGGTAAATTAAATCATGAGAATGGGGGAACTTACGGTATTTTTAAATAATCGAGAAGCTCGCTTCCGTAAAACATGGTTGCAATGGACCAACTTTACTTTGTCAACAAAATATCAGGTACTGGTTGACCATTGATCTGTTTGGGTACAGCAGCTCTGGGAAGTATGGCATTTTAGTAGATGCGATATGAGAGAGGAGACTGAGAAAGGGGAGGGGGGGAGGGAGAGAGAAGGGGGGTGTTTTTTCCTTTATTTTATTTTCCCTATCCCTCTTGAGGGTGGGCATTGGGGTGGGAGGAGGGTGTAGGAAGGTAGAGGAGGGGGAAGAAAGAAGGCAGACTAAAACCTTTAGAGGCATGGATACTCAGATTATAAACGCTGAATTTCTAAGTTAGATAGAACAAAGGTAACTAACTTTAAAACCTTTTTCTTTTTGGTTGACTAGGTAAAGGGAATTATTTAATTGTTACTTAGGATATATAGTCTGTTGTTTTGATTCCATGTATTTTATTGAGCCTGGGAATGCCCAATAGGCGCTGTTTTGATTTTAAAACCTTTGAAATTGAATAAAGATTAAAGAAAAAGAAAAAAAGAAAACTGGTTCTTCCTCAAAAATGTTGAATGTATGGAAGCATAAGAGCATTTTCCACTGACTTCCACATTGGCATTAATCAGCCTGATCAACATGACCAGCTTTATTGGGATTTGCCACTGGTATTTTAAGTTGAATAAAGTGTGACTGGCGTGAAAAGCTTTCATCTAAAGCCAAAGCTTTTTCGTGGTGATCAGGAGAGTTGCGCCTAAATTGCTGCACCTCTGAACAGCGATTTGCGTTTAGTTTGATTTCAGGTGCATTCGACAGATGATGAGGAAGTGATATGACGACGTAAATGGCACACAAATGTGCCACAACCGCATGCATTGCACATGTTTGAAGCACATCGCTGTCTACTTGACCGGGTTGCATCCAGCGGTGGTACTGCCAGCCTAATGCAACAGGAGGATAATTTTTGCAGTGGACGCACAGTAAAGTAGGGTTTTTTTTCTCAGACAATATGTGCAGGAACTCCCTCTTTCCAAGTCACCCCTTGTCTCCTCCCCTATCCACCTCTGAGCACCATCCCTTGGTTCCACTCCCTACCCACCTTTCAGGACCGCCCCATTTAGAGAATACAGAAGCATGTAAAAGTGAAGGAACCTCGCGCTACAGAAATAGTAAATATGAGCTATCTTAAGAAAATTAAATAAAATGAGCTTCTCCCCTCAAAGTGCAGAGTGCTAACTTTAGCTGATTTGGGGTGTATGGTGATAGGGTGCACGGTTGATACGTGTTAATCAGTGTTAAATAATAACAATCTTAGTAAATATACATAATAAAGTATATAGTGCTAGCAGGGCTGGTGCAAGGATTTTTGCACCATAGGTGAAACCTAATTTTGCCACCCCCCCTGGCCCCACCCCTGACTCCACCCCCTTTGCCCTGCCCAAGTATACCACACGTTTTTTACTGAAGCGCCCATCAAATGCAGCCCACCAGCACCCATCAAATGCAGCCTCACCAGCGCCCATCAAATGCAGCCTACCAGCACCCATCAATGCAGCCTACCAGTGCCCATCAATGAATGTTTCCTTGCTTCTATTTATTCAGGAGTCGGGACACAGTCCTCCGCCGCCACTGCGCCTCTGTCACTATGTGCGAACGGAGCGGCTTCTGCCTTCTGATGCTGAGACTTAGTGGCTTGCTGCAGAGAGAAGAGAGTTGAAACACCAGTGGCTGAGCGCCCCCCTAGGCAGCATTGCACCCTAGGCGGTTGCCTAGTTTGCCTATTGGTAGCACTGGCCCTGAGTGGAACGCGCGGAGAATAACCAAACGGAAGCTGGGTGGCTCCAAATCTTCTGTCTGGTGTTTCATGCTGTAATTCTCAGTGCTGGGAAAAGGCACCCGCAAATGTAAGCAGCTACTTGGCATTTGTTTTTATCTATTTTAAAATAAACTGTGTTACGCTAGGGTCCCGTTTCCATCTAGTTTTTAATGGGCTATCGTGGTGGAGAAACAACAAGGTTTCCAGCTACATCTCCATTGGTATACCAGCAGGATTATTGACCCACTCAAACAGCCTGAGTTGACCTTCTTTTTTAGCTAAAGAGGTCATGGTGGTCCGGAGAGTAAGCATTTCACTCCCATTACCTGGGTGATTTATATGAAGTTTGCCACTGGTGATGATGTAAGGAATTGAGTCTTATCACAAAATACACATAGACTTTGTTTTGATGAAATACTTGATTCACTGTCAACATTATCATTAGTACTGGAAAACTATTATTGATCAATTGTTTATATTTGTTAACTAGCACTATGCACTTTATCATGTGTATTTACTAAGATTGGTATTATTTAACACTGATTAACACATATCAACAGCGCCCCCTATCACCATACACCCCAAAGAAGCATATAACATTTGTGGTACAAAGTAATCTGTATGGAACTATGGAACAATGATAACAAGAACAGCAGTAAAATAGACCCCCTGCAGCCAGCCCCACTAGACCCCCCCAGCCATATTAGATCCCCCCAGCAAAAATAGACCACCCCCCAGCAAAATACTACCACGCCAACAATAGACTCCCAGCAGCAAAAACAGATCCCCCACAGCTCGAATCCTCCTTAGGACACCCACATCAACAATAGATCCACCCAGCAACAATGGACCACCTACAACAAAATACCTTCCTCAACAAAAAAGACCCCCTGCAGCAACAGCAGATCTCCCCACAGTCAGCATCAATAGACCTTCCAGCAGCCAACTACAACAGCCCTCTCCATTAACAGTAGATCCCTCCCAGCAACATAAGGTACACCCTCAGCAACAAAAGATCCCCCACCAGCAACAACAGACACCCCTCCTGCAAAAATAGATCCCTTCAGTGACAATGAATCCCCCAGCAGCCAGCATCAACAGACCCTGCAGCACACCCTAAACCAGGGCTCAAAATTTCAAGTCCTGAGCTACTAGCCAGGCCTCAGGGGTTGCTCGCCACCCGTTGCAGTGCCCAACCCCTACCATGTCCTCATAAATTATCTTATGAAATGACATTTAAATGTTTTATGCAGAATTAAGTTATAAAAATATTAAATGCCCACCAATGCAGCCTGCCCGTGTCCACCAATGGAGCCTGTGCTGGACAATGCAGCCTGTGTCCACCAATGCAGCCTGTGCTGGACAATGCAGCCTGTGTTCAATGTAGCCTGTGCCCACCATGCAGCCTGTGCCCAACATGCAGCCTGTGCCCAATGCAGCCTATGCCCACCATGCAGCCTCTGTCCCATTCAGCCTGTGTCCAATGCAGCCTGTGCCAACCATGCAGCCTGTGCCCACCATGCAGCCTGTGTCCTATGCAGCCTGTATCCAATGCAGCCTGTGCCCACCATGCAGCCTGTGTCCAATGCAGCCTGTGCGCACCATGCAGCCTAAGTCCAATGCAGACGGTGCCCACCATGCAGCCTGTGTCCCATGCAGCCTACCCATTGAGGGGAAGAGAGAAAAGCCGCCGGCTGGATGATCAGAGCAGGGAACATCACAGCTTTCATTTTAATAGCTTTTCAATAGCTATGTGTTCCCGCGCCGTGCGCCATCACATAAGCCCCTCCCCTTGTCTGGGGAACTTTGATACAGGTCACCTGTCCTAGGATTGGACAGGTGATCTGTCTATCAAAGTCCTGGAAAAAGAGGAGGGAATGTTTGTGACAGCGCACGGCGGGAAATGCACAGCTATTGAAATGAAAGCTGTGATGTTCCCTGCTCTGATTATCCAGCCGGCGGCTCTCCTCTCTTCCCCTCTGATTGGCGGCGCTCGCCTCCCTGCTCCCAGGCAGCCCTTCTCGCCAGCCCTCAATATCCACATGCAAAATGTGAGGGGGCGAGTGGAATTTTTGAGGGCTGCCCTAGACCCCATGGCATTACATACATTCAGCGCTGGATGTGCTGGAACCCGCGTTCCTGCTGAAAAAAGCCCTGCAGTAAAGTAATATAAGTACGGCACGTGAACACCTCTGTCTGCTGCCTTTGCAACTTAAGAGGGGGTGGTTGGGGTGGGTGCTAAAATAGTGGTTTAACCATGTGTTTTTAATGCCCCCCCACCCCCATACACACACACACATACAACTGCAGGTTTAAACAAGCTGCATGGGGGACACAGACTGCAATGAAATCCTGACAGAGGTTCTAACCCCCTCACCATTCTATCCACATTTTTCCCTTTAGTTACATTTTAGTTCCCCACCATGTATTCCTTTTACATTAATATAAATACAGTGAAAAAGAAATAAATACAGTTCAAGTAAATCTTTCTGACAATTTTCAGATACATTACTCACCATAGATTTTCAGGTATACAGGTGTATCACTGTGATTTATAGCTGTTTGTATCTTCACTATGTAATTTCCCTCATCAGTCATATTTAGGTTGGAGATCTGTAGAGATCCATTGGGGAAAGGTGTCATCCTACTATTGTACAGAGGTCCAGGAATTGGGTTCTTATCACCAGGGATATATAAAAGGATTTGATATTCTCTGTATGTGTTCGGTCCTTTAGACCAGAAAAAAGACTGAATTGTCCCAGTAATCCCAGTAACACTCAGAGTGACAGATCCCTGGATGACCGGATTCTGAGGGATCAGCTGAATACTCGTCATTCCACCGGACACATCCACCATCACACCGAGGAGAACTGCAAGAGAAAGATAAGATCAGTGATCGTATGTTTCAAATATAAAGTGAAATACAAATTATAGTGTAATCAGTTCATCCACAGCTCACATGGGAAAAAGAGGAATGTGTCTGTACAGTTCTGATTGGTCGACATATCCTGAGCTGTAATTTATAACACATTAGAAAATAAAAATGTGAACATGTGAAAATGAAAAAAAAAAAACAGTAGCACGGCATGAGCTGCACTGCCCTGGGTTCGGATTGAGCAGAGTTCAGAAAAGTTCAAACAACTCTGGATGCATAACCCAAACCCTACTGAAATCAATGGGAGCCAAATCTATAAAAATGAAAGTACCCATTTTGTGGGCCAAGGGCTGGTTCACACCAGATACAGTTCTGTGTGTTTTTATTCTGCATCAAAAATGCATGGACAGTGTTAAACATGGATTCCAATGGCCCTAGTTCACACCAGTGCAGTCAGCAAAAGTAGAACATGTTGCATTTTTTCTGTATGGAATTCATCTGGAATGGGGGAAAACGCACTGGAACGTACATGTCTTCAACTAAGATGAAGAAAAAAAGAGGGAAAAATTCACCAGAACGCATCAAAAATGCATCAAAATCACGCACGCAAAAACGCATCTGGAATGCAGAAATTGTGGTGTGAAAATCTATGATGTAAAGCCTGGTGCACACTACTAGTTTTTATCCCAGTGGGTATAACAGCTGGTATAATGTAGTTTTATCCCAGTGGGTATAACAGCGGGTATAATGTAGTTTTATCTCAGTGGGTATAACAGCGGGTATAATGTAGTTTTATCCCAGTGGGTATAACAGCGGGTATAATGTAGTTTTATCTCAGTGGGTATAACAGCGGGTATAATGTAGTTTTATCTCAGTGGGTATAACAGCGGGTATAATGTAGTTTTATCTCAGTGGGTATAACAGCGGGTATAATGTTGTTTTATCCCAGTGGGTATAACAGCGGGTATAATGTAGTTTTATCTCAGTGGGTATAACAGTGGGTATAATGTAGTTTTATCCCAGTGGGTATAACAGCGGGTATAATGTAGTTTTATCTCAGTGGGTATAACAGCGGGTATAATGTAGTTTTATCCCAGTGGGTATAACAGCGGGTATAATGTAATTTTTTCCCAGTGGGTATAACAGCAGGTAAAATGTAGTTTTATCTCAGTGGGTATAACAGCGGGTATAATGTAGTTTTATCCCAGTGGGTATAACAGCGGGTATAATGTAGTTTTATCCCAGTGGGTATAACAGCGGGTATAATGTAGTTTTATCCCAGTGGGTATAACAGCGGGTATAATGTTGTTTTATCCCAGTGGGTATAACAGCGGGTATAATGTAGTTTTATCTCAGTGGGTATAACAGCTGGTATAATGTAGTTTTATCCCAGTGGGTATAACAGCGGGTATAATGTAATTTTATCCCAGTGGGTATAACAGCTGGTATAATGTAGTTTTATCCCAGTGGGTATAACAGCGGGTATAATGTAATTTTATCCCAGTGGGTATAACAGCTGGTATAATGTAGTTTTATCCCAGTGGGTATAACAGCGGGTAAAATGTAGTTTTATCCCAGTGGGTATAACAGCGGGTATAATGTAGTTTTATCCCAGTGGGTATAACAGCGGGTATAATGTAGTTTTATCCCAGTGGGTATAACAGCGGATATAATGTTGTTTTATCCCAGTGGGTATAACAGCGGGTATAATGTAATTTTATCCCAGTGGGTATAACAGCTGGTATAATGTAGTTTTATCCCAGTGGGTATAACAGCGGGTATAATGTAGTTTTATCCCAGTGGGTATAACAGCGGGTATAATGTAGTTTTATCCCAGTGGGTATAACAGCGGGTATAATGTAGTTTTATCCCAGTGGGTATAACAGTGGGTATAATGTAGTTTTATCCCAGTGGGTATAACAGTGGGTATAATGTAGTTTTATCCCAGTGGGTATAACAGCGGGTATAATGTAGTTTTATCCCAGTGGGTTGAACAAAAAAAAAACAGCTCAGGTCGGAGCTGCTGTAGTTTGATGTTAGTACAGTGATCTCCCCCACTGTACTATTTTGTTCTGACAGGGAGACGGCCCCCCTCCAGGACACTCCGGTCAGCACTCTCAGTCATTGGCTGAGAGCACTAATCGGGAGCTGGTCGGCAGACCTTTTTCAGTCGTGACCCTTCGACTGTTGGACCGGCTGCTTGTACACACGGGCTGAATGTCGGGCGGTTTCTATTGACCCAGCCGATGCCGCCCGCCATGTGTACTAGGCTTAAGGGGGCACTTTGATGGGCACTGCTCTTACAAAACAAAAGTGAAAGGGAAAAGGAGAGGTCTGGGAGCTCACAGAGGATGTTACAAGGAGGCAGAAAAACACAGTAAGAAACATTTTCATGAAAAATAGAGTCCAGGGCCATTAAGTAGTGAATGTGTATGGATTATTTTTGAAGAATAAAGATATTGTTTACTGTGACTTTAAGAGACTAAAGTGTTACAGATATCATTGTATAAGGAGAAATTGTGCTTTTGTCTTGCAAAATGCTTTTAGTTTTAGCCACTCTGATGTGGTGTTGGGCACTGCATGTAATTCACAGAGGAATCGCAGCACATTCCTATGCGAATAACATGCAGTGACTTTGGGGTGTGATTTGAGCCACGGATTTGTATGGCTCAAATTGCGCTGCATTCGCTCCAAACTTTTGCAGGACCCTTTTTTTTTTGCAGCCGAATCGGATCGCATCGGTGTTCATGGGCCAGTTGTGAATAATGCATGAAAAAAAAATTCACATATTCTTTAGCCACAGGTCTTTTTTTATATCCTCTTGCCAACCAGTAGTACAGCGGCAAAGCGGCTCTCTTGCACTGGATCGCATATTAGATACGTGATCCAGCACTACCAGGTAGGGGGTGTGTACCAGGGACGTGCATTCAGGTGAGGCAGAGCCATGAACATTAAAATAAATAAACAAAAATAGGGAGGTAGGTAGCCAAAATCCTACCCCACCACTGGTCAAATTTGGGGCTCCTTGGACCTATGGTTCCGGAGATACAGGGCTCCATGCGCAGCCTTTTAGAAGCTACATACAGAGCGGTCAGTTTAACCACTTCACACAAAACGACGCTCCTGTACAGTATGTCGGTACTTTAACGCTAAATACCGGGGTTATGGCAGCAGCTAACTCTTAAAGGAGAATTATATATTTTTTTTATTGCATTTTATTGTAAATATAAGATCTGAAGTCTTTTTGACCCCAGGTCTCATATTTAAGAGGTCCTGTCATGCTTTTTTTTCTATTACAAGGGATGTTTACATTCCTTGTAATAGGAATAAAAGTGACCCACATTTTTTTTTAAAAGGACAGTGTCAAAATAAAAAGTAAAATAGATAAGAAAAAAAAAAACAATTGTAAAGCTCCCCGTCTCGACATGCTCACGCGCAGAAGCGAACACATACGTGAGTCGCGTCCGCATATGAAAACGGTGTTCTAACCACACAGGTATCGCCGTGATCGTTAGAGGGAGAGCAATAATTCTAGCCCTAGACCTCCTCTGTAACTCAAAACTGTTAACCTGTAGACATTTTTAAACCTCGGCCATGGAGATTTTTAAGGGTAAAAGTTTGTCGCCATTCCACGAGCAGGGGTAATTTTGAAGCGGGTATCAATTTACTCAGTATAACTTTATCTTTCACAATATAGAAAAAAATTGGGTTAACATAACTGTTTTTTAATTTAAAAAAAGTGTATTTTTTTCAAAAAAAGTGTGCTTGTAATGCCCCGTACACACGGTCGGACTTTGTTCGGACATTCCGACAACAAAATCCTAGGATTTTTTCCGACGGATGTTGGCTCAAACTTGTCTTGCATACACACGGTCACACAAAGTTGTCGGAAAATCCGATCGTTCTGAACGCGGTGACGTAAAACACGTATGTCGGGACTATAAACGGGGCAGTGGCCAATAGCTTTCATCTCTTTATTTATTCTGAGCATGCGTGGCACTTTGTGCGTCGGATTTGTGTACACACGATCGAAATTTCCGACAACGGATTTTGTTGTCGGAAAATTTTATATCCTGCTCTCAAACTTTGTGTGTCAGAAATTCCGATGGAAAATGTGTGATGGAGCCCACACACGGTCGGAATTTCCGACAACAAGGTCCTATCAAGCATTTTCCGTTGGAAAATCTGACCGTGTGTACGGGGCATTAGACCGCTGCGCAAATATGGTGTGACAGAAAGTATTGCAACGACCACCATTTTATTCTCTAGGGTGTTAAAAAAAAAAAATTATATATATTTGTGGGTTTGGGGGTTCTGATTAATCTTCTAGCAAAAAAATTATTTTAACCATTCAGCCCCGGAAGAATTTACCCCCTTCCTAACCAGTGCGTTTTTTGCAATTCAGCACTGCGTCGCTTTAACTGACAATTGCACGGTCGTGCGACGTGGCTCCCAAACAAAATTGATGTTCTTTTTTTCCCACAAATAGAGCTTTCTTTTTGTGGTATTTGATCACCTCTGGGGTATTTATTTTTTGTGCTATAAACAAAAAAATAGTGACAATTTTGAAAAAAACACATTTTTTAACTTTTTGCTATAACAAATATCCCCCAAAAATATTTTGAAAAAACATTTTTTTTCCTCAGTTTAGGCCGATACGTATTCTTCTACATATTTTTGGTAAAAAAAATCGCAATAAGCGTTTATTGATTGGTTTGCGCAAAAGTTATAGCGTTTACAAAATAGGGGATAGTTTTATGGCATTTTTATTATTATTTTTTTTTTTTACTAGTAATAGTGGCAATCAGCGATTTTTATCATGACTGCGACATTATGGCGGACACGTCGGACAATTTTCACACATTTTTGGGACCATTCACATTTATACAGCAATCAGTGCTATACAAATGCACTGATTCCTGTGTAAATGACACTGGCAGTGAAGGGGTTAACCACTAGAGGGCTAGGGAGGGGTTAAGTATGTCCTAGGGATGTGTTACTAACTGTGGGGGGGCGTGGCTACATGTGACACGTCAATGATCTCTGTTCCCAATCACAGGGAGCAGAGATCAGTGACACTGTCACTAGGCAGAATGGGGAGATGCTTGCTTACTTTAGCATCTCCCCGTTCGTCCTCTCCGTGAGGCGATCGCGGGTATCCCCGCGGCGATCGAGTACGCAGGCCCCACGAACCGACTTACGGAGCTCCCGGCCGGTGCGCGCTGCCAGAGATACGTACGCAATGGCACGGCGGCAAATTCAAAGGGACGTACGGGTACGCCCATTTGCCCAGCCGTTCCATTCTGCCGACGTACATCGGCGTGCGCCGGTCGGGAACCGGTTAACTTGTAAACAACAAGTGTCAAAAAGAGGCTCGGGCTGAAGTGGTTAAATATAAGCTGGCACACTCTGTTTGCAGCAGACTGAGAGGATGAGCTCACAGTGCCTCTCCTCACTTCTTGTCAGAAGCACTGAGCTCAATGTACAGCTTGGAGCCCTGGACCAATGCATACCTCCCAACTTTCTGAGATGGGAACGAGGGACACCTATTAGCAAAAGTATGTAGGCATAGGACACACACCCTGCCACGCCCCCCTTAAAAGGGGAATTGTACAAAAAAAACGATTGGTTAAACCCACAAGTGCTTTTTTACCACTACTATTCCTTTTATATTGGCTTTTGGCATTTACAAATGCAGAAATTTTAAATTTGGATGAAAGGTTTGGCACTGGGAAACACTTTTTAAAAAAGATAAATAGTGCATTTTATATACAACTATATAGATCAGACCAAAAGGAGGGACAAATGAGGAGGAAAGAGGGACAGATGGACTTTGCTCCAAATCAGGGACAATCCCTCGAAATCAGGGACAGTTGGGAGCTATGCCAATAGTAAAGTACCATTGGCCCCAGCTGTCCAATAATGCTGCAGTGGAGGCTGTTCTCTCACTGCAGTGTCATAGATGGGGGAATGTGTCTAAAAGATACATGCTCCCATCCAGCTCAGCCCTCTTAACTAAAAGGAAAACAACATGTGTTTATGGGTATAAGGTTTACCCACAAGCCCATGTTTTTCTCACACAGTTAAGAGGGAGAATGAGAATGTGCTGCTGAAAAGGTACAAGCTAAACCATATATTATTAACCTATATGTTATAACATAATAAATTATTATTTATCTATTTACTGTGAAATTACTGGTTAACTTCAGTTAGGCCCCTTTCATACTGGGGTGGCATCGGTGGTAAAACGGCGCTTTACCGCTGTTTTAGCGCTGGTATTTGGCCGCTAACGGGGCGGTTTTAACCCCCGCTAGCGGCCGAAAAGGGGTTAAAGGGGTATAGCCGCGCTGCCCCATTGATTTCAATGGGCAGGAGCAGTTTAGGAGCGGTGTATACACCGCTCCAAAGATGCTGCTAGCAGGACTTTTTTCAGCGTCCTGCCAGCGCACCGCTCCAGTGTGCAAGCCCTCCGGGCTTTCACATTGGAGAGACAGCAGTGGCTGTTTCAGGGCGCTCTGCATGCGCTATTTTTAGCTCTGTAGCGCCTGCAAAACGCCCCAGTGTGAAAGGGGTCTAATTTGTCCGTTAAGCCACCTGCTTTAGTGCGGTTTTTGAAAATAAAGTAAATTACCTTAAAAACAATATATATAATAATTATTTGTATATTACTTATGATAATTAACCACTTGCCACCCAGGCCAATTCTGACACTTCTCTCCTACATGTAAAATTTTTTTTTTTTTTGCTAGCAAATTACTCAGAACCCCCAAACATTATATACAGTATCTCGCAAAAGTGAGTACAGTTCTCACATTTTTGTAAATATTTTATTATATCTTTTCATGTGACAACACTGAAGAAATGACACTTTGCTACAATGTAAAGTAGTGAGTGTACAGCTTGTATAACAGTGTAAATTTGCTGTCCCCTCAAAATAACTCGACACACAGCCATTAATGTCTAAACCGCTGGCAACAAAAGTTGGGAACACCCCTACATGAAAATGTCCAAATTGGGCCCAATTAGCCATTTTCGCTCCTCGGTGTCATGTGACCCGTTAGTGTTACAAGGTCTCAAGTGTGAATGGGGAGCAGATGTGTTAAATTCGGTGTTATTGTTCTCTTTCTCTCTCATACTGGTCACTGGAAGTTTAACATGGCACCTCATGGCAAAGAACTCTCTGAGGATCTGAAAAAAAGAATTGTTGCTCTACATAAAGATCGCCTAGGCTATAAAAACATGCAGAGGATGAAGGGCTGGTGGGTCAGCCTGTCACTGGTCTGACCATACGTGTCACACTACTTTAAATTGGTCTGCATGGCTGTTGTCCCAGAAGGAAGCCTCTTCTAAAGATCATGCACAAGGAAGCCCACGAACAGGGGAACATGCGTGGCTTCCGGTCACGGAGGATGTGCGAGGACTGAGCTCCGGACCTGCTCTCCAAAACCCCGCTGCACTAGCAAGCTCTTTTACTCCAGGATTGCCATCAACATCTCATGGGAAAATAGGCCAGAAAAAGCATTGCTACCAGCAGCTATTCGACACACGACCCCAGACAGCGATGGAGCGGTATCTCACTAGGCCCCAATCTCCGCCTCGCCTACGCTCGCTGACCGTTCTCCACCATGGACCCGCTCCTGGAGGCTGATAATGCGGACAATGCTATAACAAGCATCCCCGCAACTTCTACATCATCTCCACTACCCACGCAGGCAGTTTTAACACCTGAGTTGCTAGATGAAAATCTACAAGTGCTCCTGCACCAACTTACATGCAATATTGCAGTGGAGGTGGGTAAAATATCTCAAGAACTGAGGGGGGAAATTACCCAAATAGGAGAATGCACAGATGCTTTGGAGGGCAAAATTGATAACCTAGTACAGTATGTGCAGGAGCTGGAGGAAGAAAGCTCCTAATTGAAGCGTTCTGTCTCCCCAACTCCAATTACAAAAGTAGGATTTAGAGAATAGGGAGAGACCTCAAAATCTGTGTTTCTGGGGAATCCCAGAAACTGTGGGTGACAAAGCCCTTCACTCATATCCCCTGGGCCTTTTGAACATGAAAAGGGGGAGGGGTATGCCTATATATCAAGAATAATGTACAAGTGAATGTGAGAGATGACATCACTAAGGGAGCTAGGAAGGAGGTGGAATCCTTATGGGTAGGGCTCCAGAGGGATGATGCTAAGGGGAAAATAATACTGGGAGTATGCTATAGGCCCCCTAACCTGAGGGAGGAGGGGGAGACGGATCTTCTATCACAAGCTGGATTAGCAGCAGGGATGGGAAGTGTTATCATAATGGGGAATTTTAATTATCCAGACATAGACTGGGCGGAGGGAACCACACATTCGCCTAAGGCAACACCAGTTCCTAAATGTCTTGCAGGACAATTTCATGGTTCAGATGGTAGACGCACCAACTAGAAATAAAGCGTTACTGGATCTACTGATTACCAACAATACAGACCTTATCACGGATGTGGAAATACGGGGCAATTTAGTAAACAGCGTTCACAGGTCAATTGGCTTCAGTATAAATCACACAAATAGTTAACATAAGGGGAATACAAAGACACTGAATTTCAAAAGAGCCAACTTCCCTAAACTCCGAACCTTGCTAGAAGGCATGAATTGGGATAAAATCTTAGGAACAAAGAACATGGAGGAGAGATGGGTTTGCTTTAAGAGCATATTAAATAAGGGCATTAGCCAATGCATCCCATTGGGTAACAGATGGGTTTGCTTTAAGAGCATATTAAATAAGGGCATTAGCCAATGCATCCCATTGGGTAATAAATTTAAAAGAGCGAACAAAAGTCCTGGATGGCTTAACTCCAATGTAAAAATGCGTATAAAAGCAAAGGAGAAGGCCTTCAAAAAATACAAGGTTGAGGGATCATCATTAGCATTCATACTTTTTAAAGAATGCAACAAGAAATGTAAGGGTGCAATTAGGGTGGCTAAGATAAAACACGAAAGACACATAGCGGAGGAGAGCAAAAAAATTCAAAGAAATTCTTAAAGTATGTAAACAGTAAAAAAGGGAGGACAGACCATATTGGCCCCATAAAGAACGAGGAAGGACATCTGGTTACAAAGGTTGGGGAGATGGCGAAGGTATTGAATTAATTCTTCTCCTCAGTCTTCACAAGGAAATCGGGGGGCTTCAGTAACCAAAACTGCAGTGTTTATCCTCATGACACATCACAGGAAGCATCTCCATGGTTAACAGAGGACAGAATTAAAATAGGCTTGGGAAACTTAACATTAATAAATCCCTGGACCAGATGGCTTGCATCCGAGGGTGTCAGGTCACAGATGCACACTGTTGGGATCAGGAGTGCACCGCAGTTAGCCTAACATCAATAGTATGCAAGCTCTTGGAGGGGATGATAAGGGAATATATACAAGATTTTATTAATGAGAACGGTATCATTAACAGTAATCAGCATGGATTCATGAAGAATCATTCTTGCCAAACCAATCTATTAACCTTCTATGAGGAGATTAGTTGCCATCTAGATAAAGGAAGGCCTGTAGACGTGGTGTATCTGGATTTTGCAAAAGCATTTGACACAGTTCCCCATAAACATTTACTGTACAAAATAAGGTCAGTTGGCATGGACCATAGGGTGAGTACATGGATTAAAAACTGGCTACAAGGGTGAGTTCAGAGGGTGGTGATAAATGGGGAGAACTCAGAATGGTCAGGGGTGGGTAGTGGGAACTCCCAGGGTTCTGTGCTGGGACCAATCCTATTTAATTTGTTCATGAAGGACCTGGAGGATGAGGTAAACAGCTCAATCTCTGTATTTGCGGACGATACTAAGCTAAGCAGGGCAATAACTTCTCCGCGGGATGTGGAAACCTTGCAAAAAGATCTGAACAAATTAATGGGGTGGGCAACTACATGGCAAATGAGCTTTAATGAACCTCTGGGGGAATCTAGGATGGAAAAGGACCTGGGGGTCCTAGTAGATGATAGGCTCAGCAATGACATGCAACGCCAAACTGCTGCTAACAAAGCAAACAGAATATTGGCATGAATTAAAAAGGGGATCAACTCCAGAGATAAAACGATAAATCTCCCATTCTACAAGACTCTGGTCCGGCCGCACCTAGAGTATACTGTCCAGTTCTTGGCACCAGTCCTCAGGAAGGATGTACTGGAAATGGAGCGAGTACAAAGAAGGGCAACAAAGCTTATAAAGGGTCTGGAGGATATTAGTTATGAGGAAAGGTTGCAAGCACTGAACTTATTCTCTCTGGAGAAGAGACGCTTGAGAGGGGATATGATTTCACTTTACAAATACCATAGTGGTGACCCCACAATAGGGATAAAACTTTTTGCAGAAAGGAGTTTAACAAGACGTGGCCACTCATTAAAATTAGAAAAAAAGAGGTTTAAACTTAAACTACATAGAGGGTTCTTTACTGTAAGAGCGACAAGGATGTGGAATTCCCTTCCACAGGCGGTGATCTCAGCGGGGAGCATCGATAGTTTCCTTGTCAAAAGAAGTTTATTGAGAATACAATATTATAAAGATACATAAAGTAAGTTTACAAGGATCTATAAAGTAAGCTCATTGTTTTACAGTAGGGTTTATATAGGTAAATATCATGAAATTTCAAATATTAAACATTGGGTTCACGTAAACCTAAATTAAAGATATATATCATTTCCTGTAGGTATTTAAATGATTTATACCTACTATACATATTGTTTACAAGTAGAGTGTATATAGGTCAAATGATAATGAGCTTTAATCGTAAGATGGAGAAAAGGAAAGAGAAAGAAGAAAAAGGGTTGAAAGGTAGAGGTATGGTCTACAAGGTTGTCCCGCTCGTCAGTTTATTATTCTTTTTAGTTCTCTTTGAAGCCTTAGAATGGGTGTCTCTGTAAGTCATTTAATCTGTTACCATGGCAACAGGACAGAGTCATTGAAGTTTGACAGGAACTGTTGTTTTATCCAAGGATGCCAAAGTTTTTCAAATTTAGGAATTTGATTTTGATCGATGGCTACCATCTTAGCATGGGACATTGTATTATTCATTCTGTGAATTGTTTCTGCTAGTACCAATGTAGGAGATTTCCATGCCTTGGCCACTGTTTGTTTTGCAGCCGTTATTAGTTGGATCATAAGTTTGAATTGAGAGAGTGTTAACCATTCCGGTTTTAGATTAAGTAAAGTTAAATATGGATCTGGTTGTATTATTTTTTTAAATATTTTAGATGCAATCACGAAGACTTCCTTCCAGAAGGTTTGGATTACTGGGCACGTCCATCATATGTGTAAATATGTGCCTATTTCTGGGCATCCTCGAAAACAAAGAGCTGAGGTATTAGGTGAATATTTTGCCACTCTAGCGGGTACAAGGTACCAGCGAGTTAGGACTTTATAATTTGTCTCCAGTGCTAAGATGTTGGGTGAAGATGACTTAGATGTGAGCCATATGTTAGACCAGTCGGTGTCTTCTAAAGTTCGTCCCAGGTCCTCCTCCCACCTCTGAACGTAAGAGGGTCTATTAAGATTTGCTACTCCATATAATTGATTATAAAGTGATGAAATTGTACCTTTAGCAAATGGATCTTTTGTACAGATTGATTCAAAAATGGATAATTGGGATAATGGTGTATCCCCCTTTAGTAATGGTGTATAGAAATTTTTGATTTGGAGATATCTAAATATCTCAGAGTTTGGTAGATCATATTTTTCTCTAAGCGATGGGAATGAAAGGAATGATTTAGATGCTATGAAGTCATTTAGTGTCTGAATGCCTGATGTTGTCCAAGCTTTAAAAGAATTTGGGTAGATCCATGCCGGATAAAAGGCCGGATTTCTGATAAAAGAAAGGAGAGGATTGTGTGGAGATTGTAACTGATATTTGGTTTTTAGTTTATCCCAGAGAGATAAGAAGTGTTTAGTTATGGGATTAGGAATTTTAAAGCGGTCTTTAGGATCAAGCCATAATAAATTTGATATTAATGGAGGGTCATTTTCTGAAGCCTCTATAAATACTCATAATGGGATTTCCTGTTTTGCATGGTATTTGGACAGACTGGCCAAATGTGCTGCTCTGTAGTAGTTAGTAAAATTAGTGTATCCCAGGCCTCCTTTATTTTTGGGAAGATGTAGTGTGTGTATAGGTATACGTGGTTTAGAAGAGCCCCATATAAACGAAGTTGCTCTTTTTTGTACTATTCTCAAAAAATAGGAAGGAATTGGAATAGGGAGGACTCTGAATAGATAAAGCAATTTGGGTAGAATAGTCATTTTGATTGCATTAATCTTCCCTATCCAGGATAAAGGAAGTTGCGACCATTGTTTTATTAGATTTGTGATCTGTCTTAATACAGGAGGATAATTGGTTGAGAATAAGTCAGAATGAGATGCTGTTAAATGAATTCCAAGATATGGGATTGATTTTTCTGCCCATGTGAATGGGAGTGCAGCCCTAGCCAGGATCAATTCCATGTTTGTGAGTGAAATATTAAGCACTAGGCATTTCTTAGGATTAATCATAAGGCCGGATAGGGCTGCAAATCCATCAAGAGCTGGTATTAAGTTAGGACCAGAGACCTGTGGTGATGATAGAAAAAGTAATATATCGTCTGCAAATATACATAATTTGTGTGTAATACCTCCTACTTCAATGCCAGTTATAGTTTGGTTTGTTCTAATGTATTGGGCCATGGGTTCGAGTATAAGGGCAAATAATAAGGGAGATAATGGGCAGCATCGATAGTTTCAAAAAACTATTAGATAAGCACCTAAACGAGCACAACATAAAGGGATATATAATGTAATACTGACATAGAATCACACACATAGGTTGGACTTGATGGCCGCACGGCCCTAACTTTTGCCCGAACCGTTCGCTATATGCACCTCTGTTGGGTAGATTTGCCTTCCTTTTTTCCTGGTGGCTTGATGGAAAATACAAAATTTTGAGTTTTCAGTTTGAGTTGAGGAGGAACAGAAGGATAATATTCCAATGGGAAAAATGTTTCAGTGACAACTAAATCTAAAGCTTCCCATAAATTAGAATTTCATTAAAACATTTTGATTTTCTAATGGTTATGATTAGTGGGGTCAAATCAGTGCCCATTTCCGACCACAGCGACACGAAAATCCGAAGGAGCTGGAAAAATTTTCTTCACTAAATTTCTAACAGTGAATGAAGTTTCCATTTGGAAAAGTCCATTTGTTCCAAAATTGAATGGTAAAAGCAAATTAAAATTTTAAGTACTTTTGAATGACATTCATCAAGGCTCTGGTAGCATTATCATTGAATGTAGTGATGAGAATTTTTGTACAAAGGTTGTTTGGAAATCTACTAGTGTAAGGCCAGCTTGAGAATGGAATCTCCCTCAGTTTATAGTGATTTACTCTAAAGCCTCGTACACACGATCGGATTTTCCAACGGAAATTGTGTGATGACAGGCTGTTGGCGGAAAATCCGACCGTTGTACGCTCCATCGGACAATTGTTGGATTTTCCCCGGACAAATGTTGGATGGCAGCCTTTAAAATTTTCCGCGGACAACGGTCTGTTGTCGGATTTTTCGAACGTGTGTACACTAGTACAAACACGCATGCTCGGAAGCAAGGACGAGCCAGAAGCGGTCAGTCTTGTAAACTAGCGTTCCTAATGGAGAATTAACATTCGTGACGTGGCAAATTATGAAATCTTGAAATGCAGCACACAATTCTCTTCTTCTTTATTGGGATAATAATGAAGCTGCTTTGCTGGTGATACTGATGGAGTTCTGCCAAACGCTTTTTAAAAGGCTTTTATTTTCTAGTGATATCAAGAATAATATTATTATTAATTTTTTTTTTGGGGCAAGTTACCACAACACCATTATCTCATAATTTTTAAGATCAAAGATACAACTATGTTGGTGTCCCTTGTTAATTTTACCTTGTATTTTTTTAATTGTAACTGACTACTCCCAAACTGTCATTTGAAGTAAAACACATAGCCAATTATTATTATCCACAATTTTTTTTATTGTGCATTAAAAAAAGGAAACAATTAAAATTAGACATGCTATCTGCCAATAGAACTTAACAAAAAAGTTTGCATCCAAAAATATAGAAAATATACCAAATCAAATCATTATTCAACCAGAAAATAAAATAAAAGCCTAATGCATGTGTCCTGCTTCCTAATATAGGAGGTCAACAATGTCAAGAGTTGGTGAAAGTAGGGGTCCGTCATCCGGAGATAATTCCGAAAATCATCTGGATTATTCTCCTGGAGCTCACGCAGCAATGTCATGTGACATAATTGGTCACGATTAATATAGCAACCAATTTTTGGTCTAAGAAATCCTCCTCCTCCTGTTTCTGTACTGGACTTGAGTCAAAGCACTAACTCCAAGGCCAATAATAAATAACACGTTATCTCCTCTGATTCCATAACATGTCTGGTTGACGAACGCCCGTTCAGAAACAAACTGAAAAGCATGAAATGAAAAGCACGAAATGTAAAGCGCAAAATGAAAAGCGTAAAATGAAAGCGCGAATAAACATTCACCAAACTTCTACTAACAAGAAATTAGCAGAAGGAGCCCAAAGGGTGTCACCTGACAATTGAATTTCCTCTTTATCGGCTCGTAGTATGTCTAGTACGTCACTACGTTCGTGTTTGTTGGCAGACAATTGTGTGCCCTTTATATGCAAGACAAGTTTTTGGCTAACGCTCTTAGGACAAAAGTCAGAGGCTTTGTCTGCGGAAAATCCGATTGTGTGTATGAGGCTTTACTTTTTGTTGCGTCACCGGGACATGAATTTAAGGGAAATGTCACCAAGGGTACACAGACTGACAGGGGTCAGGGGGGCTTCTCTTCCCCCTGAATTAAAATCTCTACAGTAAAGCCCAACTCCTGTAATAAAGTGTTCCTCTTCTGTGCATGAGCACATTCTCATTGAATTTGGGATCCTCAAAGGTCCCGTAATGTCAGACTCACTTATGGGAATGTGTCCCAAAAACTGTGGTGTAAGGTTAGTATTTGTTTTCTTACAATTTTTTTTTCTTTTACTTTAATGCAGCATGTTTTTATCCAGAGAGCTGGGGAATAGCTTATTAGTAGCTAGTAAAAAAAAATCCCAAGGAATTCTTTAAGTAAATAGTAAGAAAGGGAGGTCAGATCATATTGGTCCCATAAAGAATGATAAAGGGAACCTGGTTACAAAGGATGGAGAGATGGCGAAGGTATTGAATTATTCTTCTCCTCAGTCTATACAAAGGAATCAGTGGGCATCAGTAACCAAAACTGCAATGTTTATCTTCATTAGGGATGAGCCGAACACCCCCCTGTGCGGTTCGCACCAGAACATGCGAACAGGCAAGAAATTTGTTCGAACACGTGAACACTGTTAAAGTCTATAGGACACGAACATGAATAATCAAAAGTGCTAATTTTAAAGGCTTATATTCATGGTATTGTCATAAAAAGTGTTTGGGGACCTGGGTCCTGCCCCAGGGGACATGGATCAATGCAAAAAAAGTTTTAAAACCGGCTGTTTTTTGGGAGCAGTGATTTTAATAATGCTTAAAGTCAAACAATAAAAGTGTAATATCCCTTTAAATTTCGTACCTGGGGGGTGTCTATAGTATGCCTGTAAAGGGGCGCATGTTTGCCTGTGTTTAGAACAGTCTGACAGCAAAATGACATTTCAAAGGAAAAAAAGTCATTTAAAACTACTCACGGCTATTAATGCATTGCCGGTCCGACAATACACATAGAAGTTCATTGATAAAAACGGCATGGGAATTCCCCACAGGGGAACCCCGAACCAAAATTTAAAAAAAAAATGACGTGGGGGGTCCCCCTAAATTCCATACCAGGCCCTTCAGGTCTGGTATGGATTTTAAGGGGAACCCCGGCCAAAATTTAAAAACAAAAAATGGCATGGGGTCCCCCTAAAAATCCATACCAGACCCTTATCCAAGCACGCAAACTGGCAGGCCGCAGGAAAAGAGGGGGGACGAGAGAGCGCCCCCCCTCCTGAACCGTACCAGGCCACATGCCCTCAACATTTGGAGGGTGCTTTGGGGTAGCCCCCCAAAACACCTTGTCCCCATGTTGATGAGGACAAGGGCCTCATCCCCACAACCCTGGCCGGTGGTTGTGGGGGTCTGCGGGCCGGGGGCTTATCGGAATCTGGAGGCCCCCTTTAACAAGGGGACCCCCAGATCCCGGCCCTCCCCCCTGTGTGAAATGGTAAGGTGGTACAAAAGCACCCATATCATTTCACTAAAAAACTGTCAAAAATGTTAAAAATGACAAGAGACAGTTTTTGATAATTCCTTTATTTGCTTCTTCTTTCTTCTATCTTCTATCTTCTATCTTCCTTCAGTTTCTTCCACCATCTTCTTCTGGTTCTTCTGGCTTTTCTGGTTCTTCCTCCGGTGTTCTCGTCCGGCATCTCCTCCACGGCGTCTTCTTCCCTTCTCCTCGGGCAGCTCCGCATCCATGATGGCATGGAGGGAGGCTCTCGCTCTTCTCTTCATCTTCTCTTCATCTTCTTGTCTTCATCTTCTTCTCTTCATCTTCTTGTCTTCATCTTCTTTTCGGGCCTCTCCGGATCCATGCATGGAGGGAGGCTCCCGCTGTTTGACGTTTCTCCTCTTCTGACGGTTCTTAAATAACGGGGGGCAGGGCCACCCGGTGACCCCGCCCCCCTCTGACGCATGGTGACTTGACGGGACTTCCCTGTGGCGTCACGGGGAATGCCACAGGGAAGTCCCGTCAAGTCACCGTGCGTCAGAGGGGGGCGGGGTCACCGGGTGGCCCCGTCCCCCGTTATTTAGGAACTGTCAGACGAGGAGAAGCGTCACACAGCGGGAGCCTCCCTCCATGCATGGATGCGGAGCGGCCCGAAAAGAAGATGAAGAGAAGAAGATGAAGACAAGCAGATGAAGACAAGAAGATGAAGACAAGAGCGGGAGTCTCCCTCCATGCCATCATGGGTGCGGAGCAGCCCGAGGAGAAGGGAAGAAGACGCCGCGGAGGAGATGCCGGACGAGAACACCGGATGAAGAACCAGAAGAGCCAGAAGAACCAGAAGAAGAAGAAGAAGATGGAGGAAAAAACCGAAGGAAGATAGAAGAAAGAAGAAGCATTTTTAACATTTTTGACAGTTTTTTGTACCACCTTACCATTTCACACAGGGGGGGGCCGGGATCTGGGGGTCCCCTTGTTAAAGGGGGCCTCCAGATTCCGATAAGCCCCCCGCCCGCAGACCCCCACAACCACTGGCCAGGGTTGTGGGGATGAGGCCCTTGTCCTCATCAACATGGGGACAAGGTGTCTTGGGGGTCTACCCCAAAGCACCCTCCCAATGTTGAGAGCATGTGGCCTGGTATGGTTCAGGAGGGGGGGCGCTCTCTCGTCCCACCATCTTTTCCTGCGGCCTGCCAGGTTGCGTGCTCAGATAAGGATCTGGTATGTATTCTTAGGGGGACCCCACGCCGTTTTTTTTTTTTAATTTTGGCCGGGGTTCCCCTTAAAATCCATACCAGACCTGAAGGGTCTAGTATAGATTTTGAGGGGGACCCCACACCATTTTGTTTTTTAAATTTTGGCTGGGGTTCCCCTTAATATCCATACCAGACCTGAAGGGCCTGATATGGAATTTAGGGGGACCCCCCACGTCATTTTTAAAAAAAAATTTTGGTTCAGGGTTGCCCTGTTGGGATTTCCCATGCCGTTTTTATCAATGAACTTCTATGTGTATTGTCAGACCGGCAATGCATTAATATCCGCGAGTAGTTTTAAATTTTTTTCCTTTGAAATGTCATTTTGCTGTCAGACTGTTCTAAACACGGGAAACATGCGCCCCTTTACAGGCATACTATAGACACCCCCCAGGTACGAAATTTAAAGGGATATTACACTTTTATTGTTTGACTTTAAGCATTATTAAAATCACTGCTCCCGAAAAACGGCCGTTTTTAAAACTTTTTTTTGCATTGATCCATGTCCCCTGGGGCAGGACACAGGTCCCCAAACACTTTTTATGACAATACCATGAATATAAGCCTTTAAAATTTGCACTTTTGATTTCTCCCATAGACTTTTAAAGGGTGTTCCGCGGCATTCGAATTTGCCGCGAACACCCCAAATTGTTCGCTGTTCGGCGAACTTGCGAACAGCCGATGTTCGAGTCGAACATGAGTTCGACTCGAACTCAAAGCTCATCCCTAATCCTCATGACACGTCACAGGAAGCACCCTCATGGCTTACAGAAGACAGAATTAAAAATAGACTTGAAAAACTTAACATTAATAAGTCATCTGGACGAGATGGCTTGCACCCGATGGTCCTTAAGGAACTTAGTCAAGTAATTGCCAGACCATTGTTTATAATTCTTACGAACAGTCTACTGACTGGAATGGTACCAGTTGATTGGAGGAAAGCCAATGTAGCACCAATATTTAAAAAAGGGCCAAAATACATCCCTGGGAATTACAGACCAGTTAGCCTAACATCAATAGTATGCAAGCTCTTGGAGGGCATGATAAGGGACTATTTACAATATTTTAATAGTGACAACGGTATCATTAGCAGTAACCAGCATGGATTCATGAAGAATCGTTCTTGTCAAACCAATTTATTAACCTTCTATGAGGAGGTGAGCTGCCATCTAGATAAAAGATGGCCCATAGACGTGGTATATCTGGATTTTGCAAAGGCATTTGATACAGTTCCCCATAAACGTCTACTGTACGAAGTAAGGTCTGTTGACATGGACCATAGGGTGAGTACATGGATTGAAATCTGGCTACAGGGGCGAGTTCAGAGGGTAGTGATAAATGGGGAGTACTCGGAATGGTCTGAGGTGGAAAGCGTTCTGTCCTGGGACCTATCCTATTTAATTTATTCATAAACGACCTGGAGGATGGGGTAAACAGTCTATCTCAGTATTTGAGGCAATACAAAGCTAAGCAGGGCAATAACTTCTCCGCAGGATGTGGAAACCTTGCAAGAAGATCTGAACAAATTAATGTGGTGGGCAACTGCATGGCAAATGAGGTTAAATGTAAAATAATGCATTTGGGTGGCAAAAACATGAATGCAATCTACTCACTATGGGGAGAACCTCTGGGGGAATCTAAGATGGAAAAGGACCTGGGGGTCCTAGTAGATGACAGGGTCAGCAATGGCATGCAATGCCAGGCTGCTGCAAGCAAAGCAAACAGAATATTGGCATGCATTAAAAAGGGGATCAACTCCAGAGATAAAATGATAATTCTCCCGCTCTACAGGACTCTGGTTCGGCCTCACTTGGAGTATGCCATCCAGTTCTGGGCACCAGTCCTCAAGAAGGATGTGCTAGAACTGGAGAGGGTCCAGAGAAGGGCAACAAAACTAATAAAGAGACTTGAGGACCTTAGTTATGAGGTAAGGTTACAAACACTGAACTTGTTCTCTCTGGAGAAGAGGCGCTTGAGAGGGGATATAATTTCAATGTACAAATACCGTACTGGTGACCCCACAATAGGGATAAAACTTTTCCGCGAAAGGGAATTTAATAAGACACACAGCAATTTACTAAAATTAGAAGAAAATTGGTTTTACCTTAAAGTGCGTAGGGGGTTCTTTATTGTAAGAGTGGTGAGGATGTGGAATTCTTTTCCACAAGCAGTGGTTTCAGCGGGGAGCATCGATAATTCAAGAAAACTATTAGATAAGCACCTGACCGACCACAGCATTATTATATATTATTTAAATTCAACTAATCTGTGGAGAATCCTTAGGGAAGCTCCTTTAGGGGGCTGCATACCTAACCTCTGTCCTAAGCGCAGCTTTCACACTTATCCATTGTGTCTTTTTTTGGCCTTGCCTACTATATGTAAGTAATTCTTGCATTGTGGTACCTTTTAAAAAAAAAAAAAAAAAAAAAAAATATATATATATATATATATATATATATATATATATATATATATATATATACCTGTAATCTACATACCTCTGTTAATGTGTATGGGCAGTTTTCTTAATGTGCGTTGTGTATTTTTTGTAAGACAGCACATTACTACTCTAGCAGTGCATTACCGTACATTGTGGTGCATTGCACCAGACATTTATTGGCAAGGTGCATCGATGTGCCATTGAGAGTGAATGGTACCACAGCTCACATGCAAATGTGTTTACTGCAGCACAACAGAGTAAACCCAGCCTAAGGGTAACTAGACATGGGCAAATGTGTTCATAGTATGCACCCGATGAAAGCATCCCATGCAAGCAATTATAGTGGATCGGACCATGAATTCCAAGAGAGTGATATTAGTGGCTTTTGGATCATTGTAAAAAACAATGTAGAAAGGTGCTAATCGCTGGCAGAGCTTCAGGGGTCATAATGGCAGCCCCACCCGTGGCCTCCCTGTCACATTAGGTTTTGTGAGGGGGATTGCAATTATACAATCCGATCCCCTGTTTCTCCTCCTCCTTCCTCCCTCTGCTTTTAGCTGCTGCACAGTGAGCCATACAGGGGATTGGTTCCTCTAATTGCCCCCCGCTACACTGATCACCCTTCCTGTGCACCTTCCTCCCCCCAAAGTACTGCCTGCTTTCTTCCTTTCCTCTCTCGTTTGCTGCTGCAGACACACAGGGGGATGTTTCAGGATGGAGAGAAAAGGGCCGGTAAATGTTATATGTCATTTTCTGAATGATCACTCACTGTACACATTCTTAACCGAAGCATAGTAAACTGAATTTATTATGCTTCAGTTTGTGAATGAATGGGAAGGATGTGCAGAGCTATTCCTGTTTATTCATTGTGTTCAGCTAAGGCAGCTAAAAAGGGACTGGGGAATGCGTTTACTTAGGGGTCTATTTAGGCCCCTGATATGTCACCAAAGCCCCTCCCAAAAGCATAGTGAAAAAAAGCATGTAAAAAAACAAATAAATGCAACAAATCATTTTAAAAAGGATGTAAAAATAATGACAAAAATTAAGGGCTCATTCACACAGGTTCAGAGAAGCCCGTAGCAAAAGGCACAGGAATAGGCCAATTAAGGGTTAACTGTTTTGAGTTGGTCAGAGTAGAGGGGGTGGCCAGAATAGTATGCAGCATAGTTAGGGAGGGGCCAGTGTCCCACCCTGTTGTCTGTATTATATTTGGAATGTTTAGCATTTATTGTTGTAAGGTATAGCGGTTGAGATCTTCGGAGGCCTTCTAAATTAAGACCAGTATGGCATAGTGGGGAACCATCTTGGTATGGGATCCTCGGGAAGATGCCAGTTAACCGAGGTTCAACTGGGCATTTGGATATGGGTAACAGCGTTGGAAGTTGAAGAGTTGGTATTGTCCCAGAGTCGGCGTGCTGCGACTGGGGACCTGGTGTGTCACGCTGATACTATATAAATTTGGGGTCTTTTCAGTGCCTTCAAAGATCTACAACATGGTTACGATTGAGCTGAAAAAGTAATGTTTGTAAATAATATGTTTATGGTTAATTGTTAATAAAATAGCTGGTACAGCCAAGTTTACTCCAAAAGAAATTGGTTATTGAAGATTGTAAACATAATAGTAGGGTATGTGCAAAGGTATTAGGCCAGCTTGCATCTGTCTTACCATAGTCATGTGTCCTATATAGTGTGAGTGAGCAGTTTGTGTGGCTAGAGCCGCCTGTTACTCCTTGGGGATGCATCATGCAGTGGCTGTATGAACACAACCGAATGTCATAATCTAACAGGTGTGTGGGTAAGTGGCCCTGAATGCACACTGTGTTTGGGGGCCGTACACCTATACGTACACGCTTGTCAAATTAGGACCTGCGACTGTTTTGTACAGTTGCTGCATCTCCATAGCATAACATAGGCTGCCTGCACACTGCTCCAGTCCACAAAAAATATGGTTTGCACTGTACAGGACACAGCACCTTCATTTATTATGTTAAAATGTGGACAGTTTGTCCATGATCTTATGAATTACCCTCTCAATATGTGAATAAAGATCTGAAATAACTCTTTAGTCACTTGGAATATCTTGGTGCACGGTGGAAGCGGTGAGTGGTAGTTGGGAGGCCCCAGGCCAACTTTTGGATTGGGGCCTACAAGCTTCAAGCTACCCCTCTGGTGCTAATCATTCTCTTTTCTATGGAGAAATAAATTATGTTGCAGATCCTGAGCTGGATATACATCCCAAGCAAGTAAATAAGACAATTACAGCCGGTACCAGCACTGCCGCAAAGCAATGAAGAAAGAGCACATCTCCTTTCATTCTCAGTGAGTGTCTATTTCTTATCTTACCTGATACAGCCCAGGAGCCAAACTGGTGTTGTTTGAAGATCATTCTCTCCCGTCCACAAGTCTTTATATAACAAACTTTTCCTTCCCTCTGATCTTGTCACCTTCTTGATCTGAATGATTCTTGGATTTCTCAGACCTCCGGGGATCCTTTTTTTGAATCCTGGAGTTTACTGTATCTGTAAATTTCCAATTACGTATGTTTGTTGTATTTCTCGGTCTTCTGTCTGTGTGACTGTCTTTGTACTGGGAAGAGCAATATATGAATCATGCAATAGGAGGAAATCATGAAATGCTTCATAATCAGCAGTTGCTGCAACCAGTCAGCTTTCTACTGTAGAGAAAAGGGGAACTGACACCTCCACCAGTTGATTTACTAAAACTGGAGACTGCAAAATCTGGTGCAGCTGTGTATGGTAGTCAATCAGCTTCTAACTTCAGCTTTTTCAGTTAAACTTTGACCAAAAAAACACTGCAAGCTGAAAGAGCTATACAAAATTGTGCACTCTCCAGTTTTAGTAAAGCAACCCCAACTGTTCTGATTCCCAAACCAAAAAAAACAAAAAAAAACATACTTCACTTCACATGCAAATTCACCCCTGACTCAAGAAAATGTATTTCTGCACCTATAAAATGCAAATACACTATATTACAAAAAGTATTGGGATGCCTGCCTTTACTGGCACATGAACTTTACTGGCATCCCAGTCTTAGTCCGTAGGGTTCAATATTGAGTTGGCCCACCCTTTGCAGCTATAACAGCTTCAACTCTTCTGGGAAAGCTGTCCACAAGGTTTAGGAGTGTGTCTATGGGAATGTTTGACCATTCTTTCATAAGCACTTTTGTGAGGTTAAAGCACTGATGTTGGATGAGATGGCCTGGCTCGCAGTCTCCAATCGAGTTTATCCCAAAGGTGTTCTATCAGATTGAGGTCAGGACTCTGTGCAGGCCAGTCAGGTTCCTCCTCCCCAAACTCACTCATCCATGTCTTTATGGACCTTGATTTTTACACTAGTGGGCAGTCTTGTTGGAACAGGAAGGGGCCATCCCCAAACTGTTCCCACAAAGATGGGAGCATGAAATTGTCGAAAATGTCTTGGTATGCTGATGTCTTAAAAGTTACCTTAACTGGAACTAAGGGGCCAAGCCCAACCCCTGAAAAACAACCCCACATCATAATCCCCCCCTCCACCAAATGATTTGGACCAGTGAACAAAGCAAGGTCCTTAAAGACATGGATAAGTGAGTTTGGGGTGGAGGAACTTGACTGGCCTGCACCTCAGCCCAATAGAACACCTTTGGGATGAATTAGAATGCAGACTGAGAGCCAGGCCTTCTCTCTTACATCAGTGCCCGTCCTCACAAATGAAATTCTGGAAAAATGGTCAAACATTCCCATAGACACACTCCTAAACCTTGTGGACAGCATTCCCAGAAGAATTGAAGCTGTTATAGCTGCAAAGCGTGGGCAGCTCAATGTTGAACCCTACGGACTAAGAATGGGAAGCCATTAAAGTTCATGTGTGTGTAAAGGCAGGCGTCACAATACTTTTAGTAATATAGCGTATGTGTGCGTTCCTTTGCTGATATAGGGGTTTATTTACTAAAAGCAAATGGACTGTATAAGGAAATGTTTCACAGAGCTTTGTGAATGAAGAGAAGCTCTGCTACCTTCCATCATCCAATCGCAGGGAAGCAAAAAAGCAGTTTTTTATTGTTTTCCTAGCAAGTGAGTGGATATTCTTTGCAAAATGAACTTTCCCCACATTCACTAAGCTCTGGTGATAATTCCCTTGCACAAGTTTTTTTTTTCTCAGAGAATAGGCACAGGTAACCCCCTTCTGAGTCACCCCTTGTCTCCACCCCCCTACCCACCTCCAAGCACTGTCCCTTGGTTCCACCCCTACCCACCTACCCACCTCCTAGTACCGCCCCTTTTGAAAAACACAGAACCAATTATCATTTTGTGGTGCTAAGTAATTTGTATGAAATTTGTTGAGTATAATATAGCAGTACCCCTCGAAGGAGCTGCTAAATTATTGTGCCCGGGTCTTCCCCTGATTGATCCACAGCCAGTTACACAGTATTTTCTCACAGTCAGATACACACATTATTCTGCTAGTTATCTTCCATTATTATTATTATACAGGATTTTTATAGCGCCAACAGTTTACGCAGTGCTTTACAATATAAAAGGGAGACAATACAGTTATAATACAATAAAATACAAGAGGATTAAGAGGGCCTGCTCAGAAGAGCTTACAATCTAATAGGGTAGGGCAGGTGGTACAAAAGGTTGTAACTGTGGGGAATGAGCTGGTGGAAGTGATAGGAGATTAGTTGGAGACGTGATAGGCTTTCCTGAAGAGATGAGTTTTCAGGGATCGCCTGAAGGTAGCAAGAGTAGGGGATAGCCGGATAGATGGAGGTAGCGAGTTCCAGAGGATGGGAGTTGCTCTGGAGAAATCCTGGAGACGAGCATGGGAGGAGGAGATGAGAGAGCTTGAAAGCAGGAGGTCTTGAGAAGAGCGGAGAGGTCGATTTGGGTGATATTTGGAGACAAGATTAGTGATGTAGCTCGGGGCAGAGTTGTGTATGGCTTTGTATGTTGTGGTTAGTATTTTGAATTTAATTTGCTGGGTGATTGGGAGCCAGTGTAGGGATTGGAGTAGAGGGTTGGCAGACACTGAGCGGTTGGTAAGGTGGATAAGTCTGGCAGCAGCATTCATGATAGACTGAAGAGGGGATAGCCTATGGAGAGGTAAGCCAATGAGAAGGGAGTTGCAATAGTCTAGGTGAGAGATAACAAGGGAGTAAATGAGGAGCTTGGTGGTTTCATTTGTTAAAAAGGGGCGAATTTTAGAGATGTTACGGAGGTGAATTCTACAAACTTTTGACAACGATTGGATTTGAGGCTGAAATGACAAGTCAGAGTCTAGGATTACACCTAGTACTCTGGTGTGAGGGGAGGGACTGATGGTTGCATTGTTGATTTTGATGGAAAAGTCATGGAGGGGGGCACGGGCAGGGGGCGAATATTAAGAGCTCAGTTTTAGAGAGATTTAGTTTAAGGAAGTGGTGCGACATCCATACTGATATGTCAGTTAGTAAGTTAGTAATGCGAGAGGAGACTGAAGGAGTGAGGTGAGGAGTAGACAGATAGATTTGGGTGTCATCACCGTATAAGTGGTATTGGAAGCCGGGGGCAGTTATTAAGTGACCAAGGGAGGAGGTGTAGATAGAGAAGAGAAGGGGTCCAAGAACCGAGCCTTGGGGGACCCCCACAGAAAGGGGCAATGGAGAGGAGAAGACAGAGTTGTAGGTGACACTGAAGGAGCGCTGCGATAAATAGGCAGAGAACCAGGATAGAGCAGAATCTCGGAGGCCAAGGGAATGTAGTTTATTGAGAAGGAGCGGGTAGTCAACAGTATCAAAGGCCGCAGAGAGGTCAAGTAGTAGGAGTATGGAGTACTGGCTGTTGGTTTTAGCAGTTAGTAAATCGTTAGTGAGTTTTAGTAAGGCAGTTTCCATGAAGTGCTGCGAGCGAAAGCCAGACTGTAAGGGGTCAAGAAGGTTATTTTCATTAAGGTAGGAGCTAAGACAGTTGTAGACTAAGCATTCTAGAAGTTTAGAGGTGAATGGGAGCAATGCAATGGGTCTTAAGTTGTTCAGGTCGGTAGGGTCCAGTGAAGGCTTTTGAAGAATGGGAGTGATCTTTTGTTTTAGAGGGGAGGGGAAGATGCCACTGGAGAGGGAGAGATTGAAGATGTGGGTGAGGGAGCATAGGATAGAAGAAGAGGGTGACCGTAGTAGTTGAGAGGGAACAGGATCCAAGGGACAATTGGTTAGGTGGGCATCCGAGAAAATTTTTGTAACCTCTTCAGTAGTAGCCAATTCAAAAGAGGAGAGTGTTGAATGTGCTGCTAGGCAAGGTATGTTGGGTGGGGAAGACATACGCACAGTGGAGATGTCCTGACGAATTGCATCGATCTTGTCTTTGAAGTGATTGGCAATCTCTTGGGCAGTGAGTGAGTTAGTGGGTAGAGGGGGTGGGGGACGAAGCAGAGAGTTAAAGGTTGAGAAGAGCCCACGGGGACTGGATGACAAGGAATTAATAAGAGAGACAAAGTAGGCTTGTTTGGCAGCATGGAGGCATGAATTGTATTTCAGAAGGGCAGATTTATATAGGGTGAAGTCTTGCAGGCATTTGGTTTTACACCACAGTCGTTCAAGAGCATGGCAACGTCTCTTGAGATTTCTAGTGTTGTCAGTCTGCCAGGATTGTAACGGTCGGGGCCTGATTCTGCGTGTTGTTAGAGGAGCAAGTGCATCTAGTGATGATGAGTGAGTGAACTGTTGTAGGCAGAGGTGGCCAGGTCAGGACAGGACAGGGGAGAAATTATGTCATATAGGTGGTCAGTAGCAGAATAGAGAAGAGAACGGTTAAAGTGGCGAATGTTTCTACAAGTAATTGTTTGCTGCTTGGAGGGATGGATGGTGGAGGCAAGGATACAGTGAAAGTAATGAGGTTGTGATCAGAGAGAGGAAAGGGGGTGTTGGTGAGGTTGCCAGGGTTGATGGGAGAATACAAGGTCAAGGGTATTACCATTGGAGTGAGTGGAAGTATGTGTCCATTGGGTTAGGTCAAAAGATGAGGTTAAGTCGAGATGTTTAGCTGTAGTTGGGCTGTTAACATTGACAGGAATGTTAAAGTCACCAAGAATAATGGTGGGTATTTCAGAGGAGTGAAAGTAGGGTAGCCAGGCAGCAAAGTCATCAAGAAAGCACGATACCGGTCCTGGAGGCCTAAAAACTGCTGCAATCCTCAGAGAAATGGGAGAAAACAGACGGATACAGTGCATCTCGAAAGAAGAGAGGGCTAGAGAGGAAGGGACAGGAAGGACTTGGAAGGTGCTTTGTGGGGATAGAAGGAAGCAAACTCCACCTCCTTTCTGTCTGTTGGGTCTGGGGGAGTAAGTCTTCCATGACCAGTCCAGGGGTATGTGTTTTTATGTTTTATTCTGAGAACTTGGATAGGAGAAGGGAATTAGTAGGATACTCCAAATTAACTATGCACAAGCGAGGACAACTCAGTAGAACTGTGGAAGCAGATGATCTTCTGAACCATACAGGGTCTCTATGGAAGAATACATCTCTCTGTAGCAGCAGAGACTCAGTGGACTTTGTCAGTGGACACAAGTCTTCAAGACACTAGCCAGTGTCTCCTTTAGCTCTCTCACCCAGTATGCTGACTTCTAGGACCAGAGGGAGATTTCAGCAACACACACACTCAGTCTCAAGGATCCTTTCAGGGTCTGTACTCACAAAATGTCCAGGGACAGCTGGTAGCCTCCTTCCAATTTCCAAGCGACACTCAATACCAGTGACACACGACCAGATCCATAGACTTTCTCCCTCAGTCAGCTTGCACAGGAACTCTGGGGTTGTAGCTTTCAGGGTTCAGGCCCTCAGATCTGGCATCTGAGGCCACCTGGCCTTCCATGCTGGGGAGTAGGGATGGGCTATCTGTTTGAGTAGAACACGAGTTTGACTCGAACATTGGCTGTTCGTCCGTTTGCCGAACAGCGAACAATTTGGGGTGTTCGCGGCAAATTCGAAAAGCCGCGGAACACCCTTTTAAATTCTATGGGAGAAATCTAAAGTACTAATTTTAAAGGTTAATATGCAAGGTATTGTCATAAAAAGTGTTTTGGGACACGGGTCCTGCCCCAGGGGACATGTATCAATGCAAAAAAAGTTTTAAAAATGGCCATTTTTTCGGGAGCAGTGATTTCAATAATGCTTAAAGTGAAACAATAAAAGGGAAATATTCCTTTAAATTTTGTACCTGGGGGGTGTCTATAGTTCGCCTGTAAAGTAGCGCATGTTTCCCGTGTTTATAGCAGTCCGAGAGCAAAATGACATTTTTAAAGGAAAAAACAGTCATTTAAAAGTGCTAGCGCTAGTGCCAGCAATTAATGAATTGTCGGTCCCGACAATACACATAAAAGTAATTGAAAGTCATTGAAAAATAAAAAAAAATGCTTTGGGGTCCCCCAAAATTCTATTACCAGGCCCTTCAGGTCTGGTATGGATATTAAGGGGAACTCCGCGCCAAAAAAAGAAAAAATTGGCATGGGGTTCCCCAAAAATCCACACCAGACCCTTATCCGAGCATGCAACCTGGCAGGCTGCAGGAAAAGAGGGGGGGGACGAGAGAGCGCCCCCCTCCTGAACCGTACCAGGCCACATGCCCTCAACATGGGGAGGATGTCCCCATGTTGATGGGGACAAGGGCCTCATCCCCACAACCCTTGCCCCGTGGTTGTGGGGGTCTGCGGGCGGGGGGCTTTTCGGAATCTGGAAGCCCCCTTTAACAAAGGGGACACCCAGATCCCGCCCCCCCATGTGAATTGGTAAGGGGTACATTGTACCCCTACCATTTCACAAAAAGAAAGTATTGAAAAGTTAAAAAACCACAGGAGACGGCTTGGGACAAGTCCTTTATTAAAAATAAAAAAATAGAGTAGGAGCATGGATTTATTGGATTACATCGCTGGAATCTCTTTTTTGTTTTTTTTTATTTTTAATAAAGGACTTGTCCCAAGCCGTCTCCTGTGGTTTTTTAACATTTTGACTTTCTTTTTGTGAAATGGTAGGGGTACAATGTACCCCTTTCCAATTCACATGGGGGGGGCGGAATCTGGGTGTCCACTTTGTTAAAGGGGGCTTCCTGATTCCGATAAGCCCCCCCACCTGCAGACCACACCGGGCAAGAGTTGTGGGGATAAAGCCCTTGTGCCCATCAACATGGGGACATCCTCCCCATGTTGAGGGCATGTGACCTGGTACGGTTCAGGAGAGGGGGCGCTCTCTCGCCCCCCCTCTTTTCCTGCGTCCTGCCAGGTTGCATGCTTGGATAAGGGTCTGGTGTGGATTTTTGGGGGAACCCCGCGTCGTTTTTTTAAAATTTTGGCATGGAGTTCCCCTTAAAATCTATACTAGACCCTTCAGGTCTGGTATGGATTTTTGGGGTGAACCCCACGCCATTTTTTTAAAAATTTTGGCGCGGAGTTCCCCTTAATATCCATACCAGACCTGAAGGGCCTGGTAATGGAATTTTGGGGGACCCCACGGATTTTTATTTTTTTCTATTTTTCAATGACTTTTATGTGAATTGTTGGGACCGACAATTCATTTATACCCGGCACTAGCGCTAGCACTTTTAAATGACTGTTGTTTCCTTTAAAAATGTCATTTTGCTCTCGGACTGCTATAAACACGGGAAACATGCGTACTTTACAGGCATACTATAGAAACCCCCCAGGTACAAAATTTAAAGGAATATTTCACTTTTATTGTTTCACTTTAAGCATTATTAAAATCACTGCTCCCGAAAAAATGGCTGTTTTTTAAAACTTTTTTTTGCATTGATACATGTCCCCTGGGACAGGACCCGGGTCCCCAAACACTTTTTATGACAATAGCTTGCATATTAACCTTTAAAATTAGCACTTTTGATTTTTCATGTTCATGTCCCATAGACTTTAACGGTGTTGCCTGTTCGCATGTTCTGGATGCGAACCTAACAGAGGGCAGTCGGCCCATCCCTACTGGGGAGATGCAGAACCACCAGAACCTCTCTCCTCAGAGGTGGGCTAGACTGGAAATCCGAGCCCATGTGCTTTTGCAATATAAATACAATCACCCAGCATGCAATGGGGCACCTCCCCTGCTAATTGGCCAGGGCTGTATCTACATCCATGCTTTCACCTGCTGGGTTTCCTCCCACTGTCCAATATGATTCATTACTATTGGACAGAATGAATCGACGTAAGAGCACACTGAGCACACCTCACTCATCAATCACTGCTCTCTGTTAAGCAGACAGAACCTAAATTTGCCTGTCTGCTTCTCTGTTAAGCAGAAAAGCCAAAAACTTTATACACTCTCTAGTACCTACCTAGGAGGGTGCTCTAATAACAAGAAAGCAGTAAAATAGATTCCCTGCAGTCAGCAACAATAGATCCCCCCTTCAACAGTAGATCCCTCTCAACAATAAATGACTCCCTCACCAACAATAGATACCCTACCAGCAATAATAGACCTCCCCATCAACAATAGATACCCCCAGGGCAATAGACAGCAGGTTAACTTGACTTGTGCCACTTACTGTACAACCGTGCAGTGGAGAAACAATGGTCTGAAGACTCAGGGATGCTGACAGCATCTGCCATGAGGAGGAGAGTGTGGCCTGGCCGGACCGACCCAAAAGATGAAGCTTCCTGAGAAGTTAGACTTAATCCCTGCCCTCATCCTATTCCTCCTTATCACTGGTACTGTCCCCGGCAGGAACCTGTCCTACCCTAGCCGCTCGCATAAACCACGCCAAACCCAGGGGTCTGAGCCTTAAGCCTCATACACACGATGAGAATATTGGACAAATGATCATCCATTTTTTTTACATGCTAGTCTCATATCAAAAATGAAGATGTTACTCAACTTTCTTTGAATTATGTTGTAATGTATTCTTTCGTTTCCAAGCATGCGTTGTCTTGCTCTTCTGATTTTTTTTCAGACGAAAACTGTACTGATTAAACAAAAATCATACAATCTGGTATCGTACAAGAAAAAATTTTGTGTTTGTACCTTCAGAGTATTTAATGTGAACTATAGTAATGGGTTCTCAAAAGCTGTGAACAACAATCAGACTACTGTATGATTGCTTAAAAATTTGTATTTTTTCATCCAATTTTCTGATCGTTTGTACTATGCTTGGCCCAAGATGGTCGCCAGGGTCACATGGGGTATGTGCATCCAACCGAATCACTGCCCCGGGTGTCCGAGGAAATCATAGAGAATCCCAATTTCTCTCAACTTCCTCTCCCATCTGCATTGCCACTGTGGTTGAGCACCACCTGCAGTGGAGAATACAAACTGCACTTGTGTGGATGAGGGAATCAAGTCATTTTTTTTGTTCAACCCATTGGTTAAATGAACAAAAAAAAGATTATTCTATGGCCAGCTATAAAACCCCACTGACAATTATAAAAATTGAAGCTGTGGATGGCATTGCAAGCACCATCTAGCTGAGCAAAAGTCGAACAGTCATTGTATTCTAATAGATGTAGTTACTGTTTGGCAGTGCCAGTGTTGCTGGCAGTGGAGGTTCCTCCATCCACGCTGTAAGCATGGATGGGGTAATTGGTTTTCTCTTTGTCTGCCCATGGGCTGAATGAGAGAAAATTAAGCTGCGGCCTTTAGAGCAAAACAAATTTATACAATAGTGCAGCTTCCCAGTCCTTAGATGTGATTTGTGTATTTGTTTTCTTTTTTCAGGGTACTCTGGGTCTTTCATTTTAGGTCAGTTACCTTAGAAGGGCCAGTGAAGGGGCTTATTGAATATAAAGTCTTGTAAAAAAGCTGCTCTAGAAATTAAATTACAGTCCATACAAATGACATCAAGGGAAAAGAATTTTGAATCCTTCCAGAGTATAAACACCACCACCGTGCACCTATAAGCAATAGTGCTAATCCACCGTAGTAGTTGATTCAGCTTACCAGATGACAAGCATAAAAGGGCAAGTGGGTATAGCCCAGCCAAGGCCTTTCAGCTTGCTGCCGCTCCCGGTGTTCTAATGGCGGGGGGTAAACCTCCAGGCTCACACATGGTGTCCACATATCCACATGTTGCAAATGGAAACCCGGGTAGCTCAGAGGAAAAAGAGACTTGCCATAGTGTGATATTCTCCAAATATTTTTTTTCAAACATGTACCCCATTGACAACGTCAGATGATGACGAAACGCGTCTGGGAGGGTACGCACTGACGTCACCACGCTTTCGGAGTGAGAGAACGGGCTCTGTTTTGTTTGTTTGCCAGCTGGCTTTCGTATGCGCAACTCTGCTATTTTAATGTAAGTGACTACATGTTTTAAAATAAATATGTGGACACCGTGTGTGAGCCTGGAGATTTACCCCCCGCCATTAGAACACCGGGAGCGACAGCAAGCTGAAAGGCCTTGGCTGGGCTATAGCCACTTGCCCTTTTATGCTTGCCATCTGGTAAGCTGAATCAACTACTACGGTGGATTAGCACTATTGCTTATAGGTGCACGGTGGTGGTGTTTATACTCTGGAAGGAGTCAAAATTCTTTTCCCTTGATGTCATTTGTATGGACTGTAATTTAATTTCTAGCGCAGCTTTTCTACAAGACTTTAGAACATTGGTGTGATCGCACTACATGCTGCTGCTTATTACTATTTTCTGTTAGCGCGGTTTTCCTATTTATATGCTTATTGGATATGTCAGCTCTCTTTTTATAAAAGGGTGGGTACCCAGTAACTATATTAACCACCTCCTGCCCGCCGTATAGTCAAATGACAGCGGGCTGAATCCTTTCTCATTCTGGAACAACGTCATATGATGTTGCCCCAGTCTCACGCATGAGGATGCAGCTTTTTACCCATGTGTTCGGAGGTGTCCAATCACAGCCGATCACATGTAAACACCTCATCAATGCCCATCAGTGCTGCCTCATCAGTGAACGAGAAAACGTATTTATACTTATTTACAAAATTTTCTGACAGAAACTAAGAAAAACTTTTTTTTTCAAAATGTATGGTCTTTTTTCATTTTTTTAGCAAAAAATAAAAACCCCAGTGGTGATTAAATACCACCAAAAAAAAGCTCTATTTGTGTGAAAAAATGATAAAAATGTCATATGGGTACAGTGTTGTATGACCGCGCAATTGTCATTCAAAGTGCGACATCGTGCAATTTTATTCTGCAAAGCTTTACAGCGTCCACAGTGTAATTATTATCAATTCTGAAGCAGCTTACAATCTAAAGCCCATAACATAGTCATACAGCCTCAAATACATTCCAGGACCAGCTCATAGGTAGGTTACCTAATAAACCAGCTGTGAGAGAGAATTGGGAGCACCCAGGAGACATGGTAAAGTATGTCGATAACACCCCTTGTGGTGCCTGTATATAGCACCCTGTGATGCAAGGTATCTGTGCTAACAGCAGAACACCATGCCTGCTCCATGCACACTGGACATAAAAAAAATGCTGGTTATACAGGCATTTTGCATTTTTTTCTCTTCAGCCTGTAGAAGTAGCTCTATGTTAGCCTCTTTATCCATGAACAGAAGGGAGTTTACAGACATATTTTCAAAGAAGTATTTAGAGGCAGAAGAAAAACTCTTCTGAATTGCGTTTTTTAAGAGGAGCTTTCGGCAGAAAAAATGCTTAAAGCTCAAAAAAGCACATGAACATGCCTGAATGCACATAAATGCGGCATTTAAGAACATAGAGTTTTTAAGCTTACATTGAAAAATGAGCAGAGGGGGGAGATGGGCGGAGCCTAGCGGAGCAGACGTGCATTGTTAGAGCTCTGCACCGCTGAGGAGAGAAGAGAAGGACAAAGGGGAGCCTGCAGGCTCAAAAGGTATCCATTTGAACCTTTTTGCCCCAGGGAACAAACTGTGAAAGTTTGGGCAGGAAATATGGTACTGGGAGGAAACTGTGGCAGAAAAAAAAATCACCTCACAAAGAGCTCACAGGCACTCACTGCAACTAAAGCAGCTCCAGTCACCTCACAAGATACAGCATCAGGGCGCTCTCACAGACAGAAAATGTCACAGCAAGACTCTCCATTTGAGTCAGATACAGAACAAATCCTCTCACAAACTTCTCCACAAGCCTCCTCAGCATCCCCAGAAATATTATTACAATTTGAAAAGATGCTTCATAAGGCTTTAAAAAAAAACCTCAGACCAAATAACAAAAAGCCTAACCAAAGAAATAAGAGAGCTGGGAAACCGCACCGCAGCCTTAGAAATAAAAATGGATGAAATTGAAATTACAACCCAAGTAAATATAACAGAATTTGAACAATTAAAAGAAGAGAATTTTATACTTCAAACTAAGCTCGAAGATTACGAAAATAGAGCCAGACGTTCAAACTTGCGCATAAGGGGAATACCTGAAACTGTGACAGACCTGCAATCTACTATTACTGCTCTATTACAAGAACTAAAGCCAGATATCCCTATTGAACGTTTAGAACTGGACAGAGTACACAGAGCCCTCACAGCCAAAAAGAAAGATGGACCCCCACGTGATATAATCACAAAATTTCATTATTACAGAACGAAAGAACAAATACTAATTGCTGCAAGAGAAAAAAAGGAACTTAATTTTCAAGGACACAATTATCAAATTTTTGCTGACCTATCCCAACTTACTATTACTAAAAGACGATCCATGAAACCCCAACTAATGGAACTGCAACGCCACAACATTATATATCAATGGGGCTTCCCCTTTTCGGTCAGATTTAACTACCAAGGTACAATTTACAGAAGCAGATCAGCAGATGAACTACAACAAACACTTTTAAAATTAAATCTGACAGAACCCACAAGCAGCAACACTCCCACACGCAGAAGAATGGCGTCATCTTCACCTTCAGGCAGCACCCAGAAAATTTCAGAACAAAATGGGAATCATCATTCTCACAAAAGAGGCCATTATGCCACATCATCCATGGACCAAGAAGATTCAATGGACTGACATCCTAATTCCTGATATCTCTTCATTTATTATACTAAGAGATGGTTCTCTAAAAAAAACCTATATTTATAACTGAATGTAACTGCATTCTGATAGTCACACACTGTGTGGGATCATGTTACATTTTAGTTATATTTCTTATTACTTCTGATTCATATAGCCTTAGAATATATAAGTGAAATAAGGAAATTCTTGTTCAGTTATATATTATCAGGTAATAACAATAGATTTATTACTTTTTAGGACAAATATGTTCAATAATTCAGAAGTAATGGAAGCTTTTTCTTTCCTTTCTTAAAACAAATATATTATTACCTAACTAGTTCCTAGAATTATGTTTTTGTTTATTCTAATCTGAAGCAATACAACCTCAATTTTATGAGTTAACATATCTAAACAGTTACATATGAATAAAATATGTAATTGTTTACTCTAAAAGGGTTAAAATCCCAAAATAATTCAAACTATCTTCATCAATACCAAAGTTATTAACAGTACCTTTCTAACTGAATTATTTAGCCTAGGGCAAGACTAACCATATACAACCATCCTGGAATAAATAATTTCAACAAAAACTATATTCTGCACTCCAATTAATGAAACATCATTTTGATGTCTTTTGACATAGCACTTCTCTCCTGTAAGCGGAAGATCCGTGTACCCCCATTAGCCCTCCTCATTCTCCCAACCATATTATGTGGGAGTGTGACGAAGGCACTTATTCCCCTGAGAGAGATATTTATTCTCTTTCACGGGTAAATTGTGATTACTTGCAAAAAATAATTTATACAATGTATCATCTAATCTCATATGTTTTTTGTTTACTCTTTACTCCAGAATTCACTGGTTTCTTTTCTATCTATTCATCTCTTCAGTCCACACAGGTTGATCTGCGCAGTCAGCTCTGCATAACAAAAAGTAAGTCAAAACTATTTGATCTGTTGCCATGACACCACTGAATATACTTTCCCTAAATGTTCAGGGAATAAATGTCCCTCAAAAAAGGACCAAAGCCTTCCGTACTTTTCATAACAAGAAGGCACGCATAGTATGCCTCCAAGAAACACACTTCACCAAAGATTCTACTCCAAAATATATTTCTCCTTTTTATCAACAAATTTACACAGCTTCTGCCTGTACCAAGCAAAGGGGAACTCTAATTGCATTTCACCGATCCACACCATTCACCTTATCATCAGAAATTAAAGACCCAGAAGGTAGATACCTGATACTCATGGGTTATATATTGGATACAGCAATCACGGTGATTTCCTACTACGCCCCTAACAAACAACCTACACCATTCCTCTCACATATATTACAAGTGATTAATACACACAAAATAGGAACAGTGATAATGTGTGGGGATTCGAACCAGGTCCTCCTCCCATTTCTAGATAAATCACCTTTTACACCATCCAAAATAACTTCTAGATGACCTTTTTCTCAACTTCTTTCCAAATACAATCTGGTAGATTCGTGGAGAGAAAGTAACCCAATGAAAAAGAAATTCACTTATTTCTCGCACCCTCATCAAACCTTCACCAGAATAGATCATATTTTTCTAACAATAGGAATGATACCAGAAATTATTGCATCAGATATAATTCCGATTCCGTGGTCTGACCATAATGCAGTATACACTACTATAGCCTCAGCCATACCAAAAGCGCATGACCCAACGTGGTACTTACCGGACATAATGCTCAAACACCCACTACATCAGATGGCCATTGAACAAGCTTTAAAGGAATACATATCAATTAATAATACAACAGGCATCTCCCCAATAACACTGTGGGAAGCTCATAAGCCTGTCTTGCGTGGTATAATACAAAGACAAATAGCACTATTTAAACGGGAACGCAAAAATCTAGCAAAAAAACTAGAACTCAATTTTAATGCAGCCTACATATCATTTCAAGAGAATCCATCTCAGAGTACAAAATCTCATCTGGAAAAATCTAGATTGGAATACGATCTATTTCTCACTGAGTCAGTTGATAAATCCCTCAAACGCTCCAAACACAATTTCTACATGAATACAAACAAACCAGGTACATATTTGGCTCGGGCATTAAATTCAACTAACAAATCTTTCAAACCAATACGTTTGAAATTATCAAAAAATGTTTACACTTGTAATCCAGTTAAAATAGTCCATAAATTTCACTCACATCTCGCAACTTTATACAAGACAAACAATGAATTTAATCCTACAGAGGCTGAATCCTTCTTCTCAAAAATAACCTTACCTGAGTTATCTCAGAATCAAAAAAGCAGTTTGGATGAGCCTATAACTATAGATGAAGTTGCTAACGCCATAAAAGACCTAAAACTTAACAAAAGACCAGGCCCAGACGGCTACTCGGCTTTATACTATAAAACATTCTCAGAAATACTCTCTCCCATTCTCACTGAAACTTTTAACAAACTTCTAGATGGACATTCTTTTCGGCAAGAAACACTAATGGCAATTGTTTGTATGATCCCAAAACCCCTTTCTGATGATACTTCCTGTGTGAATTATCGGCCTTTCTCTCTGTTAAACCTCGATATTAAATTATTAGCAAAAATAATAGCATAACGCCTCAATAGCATTATAGCAAAATTAATACATAGAGATCAAGTAGGCTTCATGCCAAATAGACAGGCAGGCGATAATATACGCAGGGCAGTGTTATTGGCACATATTGCTAAAAAACGGAAAATCCCTTTATGTTTTCTATCTCTCGATATTAAGAGGGCATTTGACACAGTATCCTGGCAATATATGCAATATTCATTACAAAAATGGGGTTTTGGACCCCACTTATTAACATGGATCAAAGCATTACCGTATATACTCGAGTATAAGTCGTTCCGAGTATAAGTCGAGGCCCTAATTTACCACAAAAAAATGAGAAAAACTTATTGACCCGAGTATAAGACGAGGGTGAGAAATGCACAGCTACTGTAAGTGGAAAAAAGGGTCAACAATGCCCATTTGCAGCATCACTGTGCCCATTTGCATGCCTCACTGTGCCCATTTGCAGCCATAGGTCCCCTGAACTTCAAACTCGGTAGTTAAGGGTTCCTAGATGCCCCCTAGCTGCAGCCAAAATTTGGGGTCTCCGAAATGACATTGCTGCAGATAGACATAGTTTACCGAATTTGGGGCCCCGTATCTCGGGGCCACTTAGTACTAAGAACCCCAAATTTGGTGTGCAAACCCAGTGGAACTAGCACCATAAAATTTCCAAAGCTGGGGTTTCTAGCACTAAGTGGCCCTGAGATACAGGGCCCCAAATATCAGTTCAGAAAATGTCAAGCACTTTTCTGCAGCAGAAAATGACATTTTCCGAACCAGTTTTGGGGCCCCGTATCTCAGGGCCACTTGGTGCTAGGAACCCCAGCTTTGGATAAGTTATGGCACAAGTTCCACTGGGTTTGCACACCAAATTTGGGGTTCCTAGCACCAAGTGGCCCTGAGATATGGGGCCCCAAAATCGGTTCAGAAAATGTCAAGCACTTTTCTGCAGCAGAGAATGACATTTTCCGAACCGATTTTGGGGCCCCGTATCTCGGGGCCCCTTAGTGCTAAGAACTTCCGCTTTGGATATGTTGTAGTACTGGGTCCACTGGGTTTGCATACCAAATTTGGGGTTTCTAGCACCAAGTGGCCCTGAAATACGGGGCCCCAAAATCGGTTCGGAAAATGAAATGTTTTGCTGCAGAAAAGTGCTTGACTCGAGTATAAGTGGAGGGGGGCACTTTCAGCACAAAAAAATGTGCTGAAAACTTCGACTTATACTCGAGTATATACGGTATATAATAAACCCAAAGCCTATATAAAACATGCTGGATACAAATCTGATGCCTTTAATATTGAAAGAGGTACCCGACAGGGTTGCCCATTATCTCCCTTATCATTTGCCCTTATACTCGAACCCATGGCCCAATACATCAGAACAAACCAAACTATAACTGGCATTGAAGTAGGAGGTATTACACACAAATTATGTATATTTGCAGACGATATATTACTTTTTCTATCATCACCACAGGTCTCTGGTCCTAACTTAATACCAGCTCTTGATGGATTTGCAGCCCTATCCGGCCTTATGATTAATCCTAAGAAATGCCTAGTGCTTAATATTTCACTCACAAACATAGAATTGATCCCGGCTAGGGCTGCACTCCCATTCACATGGGCAGAAAAATCAATCCCATATCTTGGATTTCATTTAACAGCATCTCATTCTGACTTATTCTCAACCAATTATCCTCCTGTATTAAGACAGATCACAAATCTAATAAAACAATGGTCGCAACTTCCTTTATCCTGAATAGGGAAGATTAATGCAATCAAAATGACTATTCTACCCAAATTGCTTTATCTATTCAGAGTCCTCCCTATTCCAATTCCTTCCTATTTTTTGAGAATAGTACAAAAAAGAGCAACTTCGTTTATATGGGGCTCATCTAAACCACGTATACCTATACACACACTACATCTTCCCAAAAATAAAGGAGGCCTGGGATACCCCAATTTTACTAACTACTACAGAGCAGCACATTTGGCCAGTCTGTCCAAATACCATGCAAAACAGGAAATCCCATTATGGGTATTTATAGAGGCTTCAGAAAATGACCCTCTATTAATATCAAATTTATTATAGCTTGATCCTAATGACCGCTTTAAAATTCATAATCCCATAACTAAACACTTCTTATCTCTCTGGGATAAACTAAAAACCAAATATCAGTTACAATCTCCACACAATCCTCTCCTTTCTTTTATCAGAAATCCGGCCTTTTATCCGGCATGGATCTACCCAAATTCTTTTAAAGCTTGGACAACATCAGGCATTCAGACACTAAATAACTTCATAGCATCTAAATCATTCCTTTCATTCCCATCCCTTAGAGAAAAATATGATCTACCAAACTCTGAGATATTTAGATATCTCCAAATCAAAAATTTCTATACACCATTCCTAAAGGGGGATACACCATTATCCCAATTACCCATTTTTGAATCAATCTGTACAAAAGATCCATTTGCTAAAGGTACAATTTCATCACTTTATAATCAATTATATGGAGTAGCAAATCTTAATAGACCCTCTTACGTTCAGAGGTGGGAGGAGGACCTGGGACGAACTTTAGAAGACACGGACTGGTCTAACATATGGCTCACATCTAAGTCATCTTCACCCAACATCTTAGCACTGGAGACAAATTATAAAGTCCTAACTCGCTGGTACCTTGTACCCGCTAGAGTGGCAAAATATTCACCTAATACCTCAGCTCTTTGTTTTCGAGGATGTCCAGAAATAGGCACATATTTACACATATGGTGGACGTGCCCAGTAATCCAAACCTTCTGGAAGGAAGTCTTCGTGATTGCATCTAAAATATTTAAAAAAATAATACAACCAGATCCATATTTAACTTTACTTAATCTAAAACCGGAATGGTTAACACTCTCTCAATTCAAACTTATGATCCAACTAATAACGGCTGCAAAACAAACAGTGGCCAAGGCATGGAAATCTCCTACATTGGTACTAGCAGAAACAATTCACAGAATCAATAATACAATGTCCAATGCTAAGATGGTAGCCATCGATCAAAATCAAATTCCAAAATTTGAAAAACTTTGGCATCCTTGGATAAAACAACAGTTTCTGTCAAACTTCAATGACTCTGTCCTGTTGCCATGGTAACAGATTAAATGACTTACAGAGACACCCATTCTAAGGCTTCAAAGAGAACTAAAAAGAATAATAATCTGACGAGCGGGACAACCTTGTGGACCATACCTCTACCTTTCAACCCTTTTTCTTCTTTCTCTTTCCTTTTCTCCACCTTACGATTAAAGCTCATTATCAGAATTTATTTGACCTATATAAACTCTACTTGTAAACAATATGTATAGTAGGTATAAATCATTTAAATACCTACAAAAGTAACTAAGAAAATGATATATATCTTTAATTTAGGTTTACGTGAACCCAATGTTTAATATTTGAAATTTCATGATATTTACCTATATAAACCCTACTGTAAAACAATGAGCTTACTTTATAGATCCTTGTAAACTTACTTTATGTATCTTTATAATATTGTATACTCAATAAACTTCTTTTGACAAGGAAAAATGAGCAGAGGGGAATGTTTTGGGAAAAAATTGCTTATAAAAGCGAATGCCCATAAACTCTTCTAAACTCTTGTGTAATACAAGCCACTATGAGCATTTGTTATGTCGCTTTTTTCTGCCAGAGGTTCTGACATTTTTTTCTGCCCCTAGTATGCACGGACCCTGATAGTGGTTACCAGTGGCCGCTGGTGCTCAAAATTTTTGGGGGGCACAAACAAACTGAAAAATTCTGAAAAAAAATACATTAATTGCAGTCTCACTGTGCCATCAAACGCTGCCATTGTGCCCATCAAACGCTGCCACTGTGCCAATCAAACGCTGCTACTGTGCATATCAAATGCTGCCACTGTGCCCATCAAATGCAGCCACTGTGCCCATCAAACGCTGCCACTGTGCCCATCAAACGCTGCCACTGTGCCAATCAAACGCTGCCACTGTGCATATCAAATGCACAGTGGCATTTATTTGCCCTATTTTTTAAATACACATGGTTGTTGGATTATGTTTCCACATATTTTGACACAATAAAGTTTTTGTAGGTTCAACTGGTTGTTCTTGAGCGGACCATCTTTCTTGGGGGGATCTCCTTTTGACCCCCCTTTTTTCCCTTTCTTACATATGCTTTATGGTCCATTGAGCAACCATTTGACAGCTAGTTAGCTATATACTACTGAGTTAAATGATCAAAGAAACAGGTGACATGAGAGACATATTAATCTGATTAATTACCACAGTGGGAGGGAATTCCCCTTCCCCCGTCTGTCACCCGAGAACCTACTATTGGATGACTTTAAGGTGTCCTCTCTCCCCCCTTTTTTCATATGCATCATTGTAGGATTTGACTTCCTTTCTGGACCCTTAGTCTCCGTGTCAGGTAGTAACAGCATCCACCCCATGGTTTTTAATAGCACACCCAAGTGCATATGTTTAGGATTAGACTTTATAACCATGTCTCTAACATATCAATATTGGCTTGTTGAGCAACTGCTTTAAATCCGGTGATTGAATCCCTGTTCCCTCCTTTCCTTCCCCCTTCCCTCGGTCCCCTTCCCTGTCCTCCCACATCCGTGACCAAGACCCAGGCTCAAACCAACAGAGGAAACCGGGGAAGGGGAAGGGAAGGAAGGGAAAATCAAAGGGAACTCAGGTCAGGGCCACGCAAGCTTTAAATAGCGAAGTAAATCAATCTAGTGACCACTCAGAACAAATACAACCTGATCTGAAGGTTGTTAACCTATCAGATTTCCCCCTAAATCACCATCACATTTCACTGCTGCAAAAAGGCCTAACATTCTCTCCCACAACAACGATGAGCGAATTTGAGGTCTTCAAAGATATCAATTTGTTCTTGAGGAAATTAATCTTTAGGTACTGGCATGCTAAGAGGGACACCCAAGATATAGACACGGACCAACTAGACAAACAAGAGCGTGACTCTCTCGAAGCCCTAATAGCACTCCTTGATGAAAATCAACAGTGGAACCAAGAAGAGGAAGCCATCCAAGTGTCGCCTAGCCGCCCCCGCCCATCTCAACTGACGATTAAATCCCAAAAAATGCCCCCCCTATCCAAACATAGACATATCCAGTTCTTTTTGGAACAAGTAAAAAGGGATCTTATGGGGGTCAATTGGGAATATAAAGGATATGACAATCTTAGCCGGGAAGAGAGAAGGGCCCTACGGGAATTAGAGAATGCAAAGGATATTGTTATTAAAGCAAGCGATAAGGGAGGTAACACGGTCCTTATGTCACATACTCTATATGAGGAGCAAACCATGCGCCTTCTCCGTGATGGATCTACATATCTACGTCTACACCAGAACCCTTTTCCCCAAATGATATCAGACCTAAACTTTAAATTTGAACTAGCCCTTGAAGCAGGTCTAATTACTAAAAGGGAACTCGAATACCTTAGAGTCAGTGAATTCAACATCCCTACCCTATACACTATTCCTAAACTACATAAGTCCATTACCGACCCCCCGGGGAGACCAATTGTATCAGCTGTAAAGGGTCCCCTCGAGAGGGTCGGTAAGTACGTGGACTCACTGATTAAAGAACTTGTACATGAACTACCATCATATGTTCAGGACACACGGGATGTTTTGGGGCACCTGGAGGACATATCGATACCCAAAGGTATGTTACTGGTCGGAATTGACGTGGAGTCGTTATACACGTCAATTCCGCACAGATGGGGGCTAGCAGCAACACAATTCTTTTTGGATAATAAATTTCCGTCATTAGCAGGCCAAAATGAATTTATCATTGAACTATTGCAATTTATGTTAGAAAACAACTATTTCCAATTTCTTGGGATATACTACAAACAAATTAGGGGCACATCGATGGGTGCCCCATGGGCCCCATCATATGCATGCCTGCACCTTGGCTTTTGGGAGTTTGAGTGTGTGTACCCCTCGTCGATGTACCTCAGCCACTGTCGTTTGTGGCTGAGGTACATCGATGACGTGATCATGATTTGGGACGGCCTGCCTTCTGAATTGACACAATTCATCAATGAACTTAATGACAACGACCGTAATATTAGGTTAACATATACGTATGACACCAATGAATTGTCATTTCTGGACCTTACGGTGTTTGTCAGGGATGACAGGTTACATACAAAAACCTTTCGAAAAGACACAGCGGCAAACACTTTACTGCTAGCGTCCAGCCACCATCCCGCATCTCTGAAACGGGGTATCCCCGTGGGACAGTTCCTCCGTGCAAGAAGGAACTGTTCAGAGGAGCGGGATTTTCACAGGGAAATGTATGACCTACATGGGAGGTTTCGTGATAGGGGATACTCGCATACGGACATCAGACGTGCTAGAAAAAGAGCACTACAGACAAATAGATCGTCTCTGTTGGTGAACTCTACTAAAGAAAAAGCAAAAACCTCAAGCCACCCTCCCCTTAGAATCATTACCAAATTTGGTACCCAGTGGGACCAAATTAAAGAAATTCTGGGCCGACATTGGCACATTTTATCCGAGGCCCCCATTTTGGGAAAGCTTGTCAGCAAAAAACCTCTGCTCACTGCCCGTAGAGCCACAAATTTAAGGGACCGCTTGGTACACTCAGAGTACACCCGCCCCAAAAAACGCAGTTGGCTCACTGATCTCCCACCCCTTAGGGGTATGTACAGCTGCGGTAGATGCCATATATGTAGGCACGTGGATAGGACGGATGTGTTCGCCAGTTCTGACAATAAAAGACAATTTAGAATCAATAACTTTATCAACTGTACAACCACGCGGGTAGTCTATATGTTGACCTGCCCGTGTGGTCTTATTTATGTTGGTAAGACCAAAAGAGAGCTAAAAGTCAGAACTGGCGAACACATCCAAAGTATTATCAACAAGGATGATGATCGGCCATTGTCATTGCACTTTCTTGAGAAACATGAGGGTAAACCGGATGGCCTTAGGGTTAAGGGTATATACAAGCTTAATTTGCCCCATAGACGTGGAGACTTTGATAAGATCTTATGTCAGAAGGAGAAGATGTGGATCTTCTATTTAAACAGTATGCAGCCTTTTGGATTGAATAATGAATTTAACTTATCCCCATTTTTGGAACAATGACTCAAGTATTCACAATCTAAATGCTCTCATCTGAAATTTGATTGTGTTTGGTCGAGGATCCACATCTTCTCCTGCCCTTAACGGGCAGCCTCTAAAGAAAATTGACTGTGTGTAGCGTTGCCCACGATCATGTCTTTGCCCTCTACACGAATGTCAGTGAGTGACATGTGAGATGTAACCTATGCGAGACGGTGGCCCATGACCTCACTCCATCCCAGTCTGCCTCGATCACTTGGCTATCTATCAACTGATTGAATTGAAGTCGCACTGCCCCTAAATTATGAAACCTCTATATTTTAAATTATAATCTGTACATCAGATTATTTTGTGGTTCCATGTGCGGGCAATACCAGTGTAATGCCTATATGTAATTGCATATCCGGATTATCCGGAATCATCCTGCATTAAGTTGTTTTATGTGACTTCACAGGCAATTTCACTGGTAACAATGTCGTTACCCCGTGTGTGGATGACAATACATGGGACGTAAACTGCCATTTAATTTGGCCAAAGCGATGGTCTGTTGCACATATTTACACTCATTATTTTTATTCCGTGTGTGTATGCCATGCAATTTTTGATTAATTATTGGGACAATTTTGTCTACTGTCAGGATGTTGATATGTGTTGCAATTTAATTTGGAACAATAGACTGTTCCCTCTTGCTTCTATATATCACTATTCTGACTATCTTATTATTACCATTATTGTTTAGTATATGGTTATATACGCATGGTTTGTTTTGGAAATGCAGCATTCCTCAATCGGTCTTTATGTATTGGTAGCAGTTGCTTGACAAGCCCCCCCCCCCCCTTTTCCGTTATTTTATGATGGTAAGAGATGCAATATTCAAATCTGACCACATACACAAGTCAATCAGATTGAATCTTTATGTATCCACTATCCTCAATGGTTTTGTCTAAATAGATGTATGTATGGGTGTGATTGGCACATTTTTGGTGATTGCAATTATGGTCAAGCTATGGTATTCAGGTGTTAACTATGAAGACAGGAAATTGAACACTAGCCTCTTGGCTATTTAAACATCCAGCTACTGATACCACATTAGCTCTGAAGAAGCTTGGTAACAAGCGAAAGCGCTCAGCATTTGACCCATGTGCAGGTGGCACACAGACTCTCACACTTTAACTACAACATCCTTCCACATTGGATGTGAACATCTCTAACGATCCTGATCGGATCAATCAAGATTTGGGACATCAGGTGAAACCTCTGTGGTGAACACGGACGCCGAGTGTCTCTCCGGATTGCTTATACTATCGGATATGAGACACTAACAAGCTTGACCCTTGTGACTCACCTTACCTTCTGCCGGAGGATACCCGGAAGTAATCCGCTCATGCCCACAACAAGCTAACACCGCATGAACGTGTTCTTAAATCTACACGAACGCGGCCATCAGCAACTCCTTTGGGCTCTATTTCTTCCTCACTGAAGACGTCAGACGGTGAGCTAAAATGTACCCTCATATTCATGAGGCATTTTGTTTATGGCCATTTTCCGTCCATCCTTAAAAGCCCTCTATGTGAGGTTGCTTGAGTTGCTATTGTTCACCACACAATCAGGACACCGTTTCCTTCCTTGGCTTCGGCTGAATGACACATATATATGTCTAACCAGCCATTGGTTCATATCCGAGGGGACTTTTGTTGTTTATTAGCACTTGCACTTTATCTAACCAGGACCTAGTCTATCCACTCAGGTAGCCAATCCGGCTCTGGAATTCCAGTGAAATAGTATAGACCCGGGTCTCTAGTGACTTTAATTGATGAGTGTGAGTGCATGAATGTATGAGATATATGTGTAATGTCTGTGGTGGCCACCAGCACACAATAGGACTTTTATTTGCCCTATTTTTTAAATACACATGGTTGTTGGATTATGTTTCCACATATTTTGACACAATAAAGTTTTTGTAGGTTCAACTGGTTGTTCTTGAGCGGACCATCTTTCTTGGGGGGATCTCCTTTTGACCCCCCTTTTTTCCCTTTCTTGCATATCAAATGCTGCCACTGTGCCCATCAAATGCTGCCACTGTGCCCATCAAACGCTGCCACTGTGCCATCAAATGCAGCCACTGTGCCCATCAAATGCTGCCACTGTGCCCATCAAATGCTGCCAGTGAGCAGGGGTTTTACATTGTTTTTATTGGTAGGACTTTTTCCTAAGGCTTCATTTTATTTGCAACAGCAAGAGCAACAACACTATAGTAATACCATCGAGTTGTCACCTATCATCAGGAGTGTCCAATGTTTCTACTGACAGGATCAACAAGTATTTTCAAAATGTTCTAGGGGATATGTAGAAACACAAAGAGCCCAGTTTTTCTGGTATGAGGAACCCATCACATACTTTATATGACTTTATAGATTGACCATGGTTCTACATTAACCTTCTTTCTGGATGTCTTTTCCTATGCTGTCCTAGGAACACCTGATGAAAGTGAGGGAATAGGCAGTACAGGGGGGACAAGGCACTGCAATATGTGACATAAACTGGACAAATGAATATCTATTAGATACTAATTATCAAATTACTATCTGTGTTTGAGGAGGAGAGCTACTTTGGCATCTTGTCCATGGAGGCTAGAGGACCTTGTCCCTGTATTCCTGTTGTGTATAAAACATAATTGGGTTCTATGAACAATATTCTTTTTTTATTTGTTTTATGGATAAAGAGCAGATCTCCTTTTTGGAGGCAGTGATTTAAAACATTTAGAAAATGTTGTAATCTGACAGATCCACACATACTGTAGACTTTTTGTTTGTACCTGGTGGGCATCTGGTTATTTCAAACTAAGTTAAAGCAGAACTGAACCCATCTATTTAACCAGTGTTGCCAACCACCAGTATTTTTACTGGCTGCCAGTAAAAATGGGCTCTTTTCTCCTGCCAGTAAATGTCAGTGAAAGAAAAAGGTTGACAGTAAAAAATATGGCTGTGACGCTTGGCTGAAACCATACGAGTGCTTGCTACGGTGTGTTCGGCCTGTGCTGGCAATGTGTCATGTGAAGTCATGATGCAAGGGAACGGAGCAGCCGGAGCCTCATGTACAGGTCTGCGGAACAGGAGGAAGGCAAGCCGGGAGTGGACTAAAGGGACCACCTGGCATGGAGAGAGAGGGTCACTGTGACTCTCCATGCCAGGAGGGGACGTGTCATGTTAGTGAGGTGCCATCATCATCTTTGCTGCTGCACACTGCTGTCAGTGTCACTGTGAGAGTCAATTTCATGTGTGTGTGCGCCGCCCATTCTAATTTCTTGCCCTCTCGATTCCTGTCCCTGAGCTACTTATTTACTATATCAAAAAATAAAATAAGAAATATGTTTTTGCCTTAATATCTACCTTATATCACTTTGCTAATTGCATATTGTACTTGTTTGTAGCCTAAATATTGAAATTTGCACTTAAAAATTACATTTTGTAAATTTTAGATATTCCAGTAAAAACTTGACAGTGCCAGTAAGTTTTGGGTGTTGTGTCAGTAAATTTCAATCTGGTAGGTTGGCAACACTGTATGTAACTGTTTTCCAAAACCGTTATAGTGACGGCATGCTGTAAATGATAACTGTCACAGTTGCTTGTGCTCGCAGCCATTAAAAGGCTGGTGTCATAGCTGATCACATGTACAGCCTTATGGCAACTACAGATCAAATGGTCTAAGATGGCAGCTTCAATGGCTGTAAAGGATAGGGAAGTTTAATCCTGCTTTAAATTTTTGACCACCGGACTTTCATATTTGTCTTAATGGGTGGCATCACCTCTGGAAATTTTTTCCATCTTATTTTATTCTGTTTTTTTTTTTTAATAATTATTTTTACACCATTTATAGTGTATTTTCTATACAGATAAACCAAGGGGTCCAGTATATGAGAATGTAATGTTTCTTAACAACACAACAATGAAAAGACTTTACCAGGATCTGGGGTAATATATTCCTTCTTATCATTATTATATATCTATTGAATATTTATATCAAATTCTAGTAAACATAGGGAGTTATTTACGAAAGGCAAATCCACTTTGCACTACAAGTGCACTGAAAGTGCACTTGCAAGTGCAGTCACTGTAGATCTTAGGGAAAGATCTGAAATGAGGGGAAGCTCTGCTGATTTTATCATCCAATCATATGCAAGCTAAAATTATGTTTTTTATTTTTTTTGCATGTCCCCCTCAGATCTACAGCGACTGCACTTCCAAGTGCACTTTCACTGCACTTGCAGTGCGCTTGTAGTGCAAAGTGGATTTGCCTTTCGTAAATAACCCCCACTGTGTATAACATACTTATATTGCAATGTCATTAAGAGCTGATATAAAAGGTTCCTTGTGTTTTCTCTATTATTTTCTATTCTGTTTTCTAATTCAAAAATATACACCTTGCAGAATCAATCTAACTTATTGCTACGCTGGTATGTCAGCTGTCCCTTTTTATTATCTTTGACTTTTTTTTTTTTTTTTTTATGTAAAGAGCTATGTCCATCCAAAACCTATTTTAGTTTTAAATAGAGATGGATTAGAACCCCTTTTGAGGTTTTACCTATATCTAGAGCTTCATTAGAGGTGATGATGGAAACGCTTCAACAGAACACAGGCAGAAGTATTTTTTTCCAGTATAGTAGGGGGCATTAGAACACCTGTCAGCATTTTATTGCTAGAATTGAAGTACCACAACATGATATTGCATTCCAGATACAAATTTATTCCAATGACAACATGTACCGAGGGCTAAGCCTTGTCCTCTTCATTAGGACTTGAAAGATGGGAAAACATGTATGTGGACTTGGTAGTAAAATTTTTTGACTGATGTGTTAGTACAGACATGCGTATGTAGATAGTACATAGCATACACCTAAACTCTGCACTCTGTATATACAGTGCCTTGCAAAAGTATTCACCCTCTTGGCATTTTTCATGTTTTGTTGCAACCTGGAATTAAAATTGATTTTTTGAGGATTTGCATCATTTAATTTACAGAACATGTCCACAACTTTGAAGATGTTTTTTTTTTAATGCATAACTATTCACCCCCCTAAAGTCAATAATTTGTAGAGCCACCTTTTACGGCTATCACAGCTCCAAGTCACTTTGGATAAGTCTCTACAGTATGAGCTTGCCACATCTTACTACTGGAATTTTTGCCCATTCCTCCTTCCAAAACTGCTCCAGCTCCTTTAAGTTGGATGGTTTGCGCTTGTGAACAGCAATCTTTAATCTGACCACGGATTTTCTATTGGATTGAGGTCTGGGCTTTGACTAGGCCATTGCAACACATTTACATGTTTCCTCTTAAACCACTCAAGTGTTGCTTTAGCAGTGTGTTTGGGGTCATTGTCCTGCTGGAAGGTGAACCTCTGTCCTAGCCTCAAATCATGCACAGGTATTGGTCTCAAGAATATCCCTGTATTTAGCACCATCCATCTTTCCCTCAACTCAACCAGTTTCCCAGTCCCACGGACAATGGATGCACAAATAGGATCAGTAGTTAGCGGATCTCCTCCGCCTGCTATGTAGACTCATCCCCTTCATCCCAGAAGAGGACAAAGCAGCAGTAGTTGGAACAAACATCAATTCCTGACTCGCTCTACATAGGATTACCCCAATATCAGCTTGCGCGCTTACAACTCATCCAAAACATGGCGGCAAGACAGCTAACAGGAAAAAAACCCTGGGAGTCCATCTCTCCATCCCTGTGGAGCCTACATTGGCTAACCGTAAAGAATCGGATCACATTCAAGACCCTCTGCCTCACCCACAAATGCATACAAGGAAACGCTCCTCAATACCTTCGAGAGAAAATAAAACACTACACACCCAATTGCAGCCTAACCAAAACCTCCTCTTCATTCCCAAATACCGCTACAAAGCAAAGGGAGAATGATGATTCGCAGTCCAAGGACCTCGGCTATGGAGCGCTCTTCCGACTTGCATCCGCATGGAAGAAAACCACCAGGCCTTCAAGAAAAAACTCAAGACCTACCTCTTCTAAGAAGCTGACAACACAGAATGCATCTAGCGCCTTGAGGTGATTCAGTTCGCATTTGCAGCGCTTTGCAAAACATTCATTCATTCATTCATTCATTGACTATATTGTGCTGTAAAGGAGAAGGATCACTATTGGTTGGCAACCCTCCTTGACCACTGTTACAAGGGGAAAGTCTCAGAATTCATCCCGTCCCCACAGAGAGTGCAGAAGATGAAATCTCTTGAGGACACCTTAAAGAGGAGTTTATCTAAAGCTTACAGTGGTAGGTTACAGTGTCATGGAACACATAGTTTTGAGGCTTCTGTTGGTCAAAAGAGGAGCGGAGGACAAGGCGGCCGTCTAAGTGATGCATTTTTCAATTTTTTTACTCATCGCTGCCCAGGGCTGTCAGCTTCCACATCCTATCCGCAGTGCCTACATCATGCGGTGGACAATTATCTAGGTGCGAAAACAGAGATGGAGCTTTCCAGTCGATGACACACTGGCTTACTGGGCCGTGAGAATAGACCACTGCCCAGAACTTGCTATGTATGCAATTGAACTGCTGGGCTGCCTTGCATTCAGCGTGCTTTCCGAATGGGCATTCAGTGCTGCTGGAGGTTTTGTTACTGATAATTGAATGCGTCTGTCCACAGACTCGGTGGACCATCTGACATTTATCAAAATTAATCAGCCCTGGATTACCAGGTCCAGTGGCTATGAAGCCCCTGCATGTCATTGCAATTTTTGACAGCAAGGCCAATTCTTGCTTTCATCAAGAGTGACGTTGCTTATGGGGTGGGGGGGTTTATTTGCAGACTGGGGTTACACCTGCCAGAGGGGTGACACCAGGGGCGACAGATAAGGCAGTGGATCCCCCTGCAGCGCTGCCGGTTTTCTCCCTCCGGCTACTCTGCAGAGGGATCGGTTGTACATACAGTACTTCCAAACTCTCTCAGCTTTGAAGCAGTGGGGACAGCTCATGGCTGGATCTATGGGGGTGCTTGGGTGGGCTGCACCCTTTTAAATTCTATGGGAGAAATCTAAAGTACTAATTTTAAAGGTTAATCTGCAAGTTATTGTCATAAAAAGTGTTTGGGGACCCGGGTCCTACCCCAGGGGACATGCATCAATGCAAAAAAAGTTTTAAAAATGGCCATTTTTTCGGGAGCAGTGATTTCAATAATGCTTAAAGTGAAACAATAAAAGGGAAATATTCCTTTAATTTTGTACCTGGGGGTGTCTATAGTTTGCCTGTAAAGAAGTGCATGTTTCCCGTGTTTATAGAAGTCCGAGAGCAAAATGACATTTTTAAAGGAAAAAACAGTCATTTAAAAGTGCTAGTGCCGGCTATTAATGAATTGTCGGTCCTGACTAGGGATGAGCTTCGTGTTCGAGTCGAACCCATGTTCGACTCGAACATCGGCTGTTCGGTCGTTCGCCGAATTGCGAACGATATGGGCCGTTCGCGCCAAATTCGTGTGGCGCGTCACGGCCCATAATTCACTGCGGCATCGCAGTGCATTGCTGGCTGATGATTGGCCAAGCATGCACTATGACCCGCATGCTTGGCCAATCACAGCGCCGTCAGTAGAGAGAGCTGTAATTGGCCAAAGCCAGGGTGGCTTTGGCCAATTATGGCTCAGGGGATTTAGTACACACCCCACACTATATAAGGCCGCCTGCACGGCGGCCCTGTGTAGTGTGTGTTCCGGTGTGCTGAGAGATAGAGAGAGAGAGAGAGACAGTGTCATTTGATTTGAGTTAGATAGATTAGGCAGAACAGTCAGTCAGTTAGCTGCACTTACAGTGTATTGTGTATATATATGCATCCCAGGTGTTGCATATATATATATACACTGTATTCAGTTTAGCTAGATCCGTTCCTGTTATCTTCTATCTAGACTATTTACATTTAGTGCAGTGTGTCCTGCTCACAGTGTTCAGCTAGATCCGTTCCTGCTATTTACATTCAGTGCAGTGCGTCCTGCTCACAGTGTTCAGCTAGATCCGTTCCTGCTATTTACATTCAGTGCAGTGCGTCCTGCTCACAGTGTTCAGCTAGATCCGTTCCTGCTATTTACATTCAGTGCAGTGTGTCCTGCTCACAGTGTTCAGCTAGATCCGTTCCTGCTATTTACATTCAGTGCAGTGCGTCCTGCTCACAGTGTTCAGCTAGATCCGTTCCTGCTATTTACATTCAGTGCAGTGCGTCCTGCTCACAGTGTTCAGCTAGATCCGTTCCTGCTATTTACATTTAGTGCAGTGCGTCCTGCTCACAGTGTTCAGCTAGATCCGTTCCTGCTATTTACATTCAGTGCAGTGCGTCCTGCTCACAGTGTTCAGCTAGATCCGTTCCTGCTATTTACATTCAGTGCAGTGCGTCCTGCTCACAGTGTTCAGCTAGATCCGTTCCTGCTATTTACATTCAGTGCAGTGCGTCCTGCTCACAGTGTTCAGCTAGATCCGTTCCTGGTATTTACATTTAGTGCAGTGCGTCCTGCTCACAGTGTTCAGCTAGATCCGTTCCTGCTATTTACATTCAGTGCAGTGCGTCCTGCTCACAGTGTTCAGCTAGATCCGTTCCTGGTATTTACATTTAGTGCAGTGCGTCCTGCTCACAGTGTTCAGCTACATCCGTTCCTGCTATTTACATTCAGTGCAGTGCGTCCTGCTCACAGTGTTCAGCTAGATCCGTTCCTGCTATTTACATTCAGTGCAGTGCGTCCTGCTCACAGTGTTCAGCTACATCCGTTCCTGCTGTTTACATTCAGTGCAGTGCGTCCTGCTCACAGTGTTCAGCTAGATCCATTCCTGCTATTTACATTCAGTGCAGTGCGTCCTGCTCACAGTGTTCAGCTAGATCCGTTCCTGCTATTTACATTCAGTGCAGTGCGTCCTGCTCACAGTGTTCAGCTAGATCCGTTCCTGCTATTTACATTCAGTGCAGTGCGTCCTGCTCACAGTGTTCAGCTAGATCCGTTCCTGGTATTTACATTTAGTGCAGTGCGTCCTGCTCACAGTGTTCAGCTACATCCGTTCCTGCTATTTACATTCAGTGCAGTGCGTCCTGCTCACAGTGTTCAGCTAGATCCGTTCCTGCTATTTACATTCAGTGCAGTGCGTCCTGCTCACAGTGTTCAGCTACATCCGTTCCTGCTGTTTACATTCAGTGCAGTGCGTCCTGCTCACAGTGTTCAGCTAGATCCATTCCTGCTATTTACATTCAGTGCAGTGCGTCCTGCTCACAGTGTTCAGCTAGATCCGTTCCTGCTATATACATTTAGTGCAGTACGTCCTGCTCACAGTGTTCAGCTAGATCCGTTCCTGTTATCTTCCTACTGACAGGCAGGCTTGTCTGGTTACAGTATATAAAGCTACCTGAAGAAAATTACAGGTGTTCTTTTTGATCCTATTAGTAACACGGTCAGGCAGCTAGACTATTTACATTTAGTACAGTGTGTCCTGCTCACAGTGTTCAGCTAGATCCGTTCCTGTTATCTTCCTACTGACAGGCAGGCTTGTCTGGTTACAGTATATAAAGCTACCTTAAGAAAATTACAGGTGTTCTTTTTGATCCTATTAGTAACACGGTCAGGCAGCTAGACTATTTACATTTAGTACAGTGTGTCCTGCTCACAGTGTTCAGCTAGATCCGTTCCTGTTATCTTCCTACTGACAGGCAGGCTTGTCTGGTTACAGTATATAAAGCTACCTTAAGAAAATTACAGGTGTTCTTTTTGATCCTATTAGTAACACGGTCAGGCAGCTAGACTATTTACATTTAGTACAGTGTGTCCTGCTCACAGTGTTCAGCTAGATCCGTTCCTGCTATTTACATTCAGTGCAGTGCGTCCTGCTCACAGTGTTCAGCTACATCCGTTCCTGCTGTTTACATTCAGTGCAGTGCGTCCTGCTCACAGTGTTCAGCTAGATCCATTCCTGCTATTTACATTCAGTGCAGTGCGTCCTGCTCACAGTGTTCAGCTAGATCCGTTCCTGCTATATACATTTAGTGCAGTACGTCCTGCTCACAGTGTTCAGCTAGATCCGTTCCTGTTATCTTCCTACTGACAGGCAGGCTTGTCTGGTTACAGTATATAAAGCTACCTGAAGAAAATTACAGGTGTTCTTTTTGATCCTATTAGTACCACGGTCAGGCAGCTAGACTATTTACATTTAGTACAGTGTGTCCTGCTCACAGTGTTCAGCTAGATCCGTTCCTGTTATCTTCCTACTGACAGGCAGGCTTGTCTGGTTACAGTATATAAAGCTACCTTAAGAAAATTACAGGTGTTCTTTTTGATCCTATTAGTAACACGGTCAGGCAGCTAGACTATTTACATTTAGTACAGTGTGTCCTGCTCACAGTGTTCAGCTAGATCCGTTCCTGTTATCTTCCTACTGACAGGCAGGCTTGTCTGGTTACAGTATATAAAGCTACCTTAAGAAAATTACAGGTGTTCTTTTTGATCCTATTAGTAACACGGTCAGGCAGCTAGACTATTTACATTTAGTACAGTGTGTCCTGCTCACAGTGTTCAGCTAGATCCGTTCCTGCTATTTACATTCAGTGCAGTGCGTCCTGCTCACAGTGTTCAGCTACATCCGTTCCTGCTGTTTACATTCAGTGCAGTGCGTCCTGCTCACAGTGTTCAGCTAGATCCATTCCTGCTATTTACATTCAGTGCAGTGCGTCCTGCTCACAGTGTTCAGCTAGATCCGTTCCTGCTATATACATTTAGTGCAGTACGTCCTGCTCACAGTGTTCAGCTAGATCCGTTCCTGTTATCTTCCTACTGACAGGCAGGCTTGTCTGGTTACAGTATATAAAGCTACCTGAAGAAAATTACAGGTGTTCTTTTTGATCCTATTAGTACCACGGTCAGGCAGCTAGACTATTGAGGAGGGAGGGGATGATGAGGTCACTGACTCAACGTGGGTGCCTGATAGGAGAGAGGAGGAGGAGGAGGAGGAGGAGGAGGTGGCACATCACCAACTAGGCAGGATGCCCTCCAGGGGCCAGCCTAAGGGCAGCACATTGACTGCATCACACCCCAAAGCTCCACATGTGCAGGGCGCTGCAGTCTCTGCGCGTTATTCAAAAAGTTCTTTGGTGTGGGCCTTTTTTGAGACGAGTGCATCAGATCGCACCGCTGCTATTTGCAACATATGTCTCAAGCGTATCTCGCGTGGCCAAAACATCTCCCGCTTGGGTACCACATGCTTGACCAGACATATGTTGACCTGCCATGCAGTTCGTTGGCAAGCGTATCTAAAAGACCCACACCAAAGAACAAAGACGATCTCTCCTTGCTCCTCTTTAGCTGAGATTTCCAACCCCACTAGACCTTCAGTCCTCTCTGCGACCTGCAGTGAGAGGAATGAAGGTGTAGAATTAGGTGTGTCACAGCCAAGTACTTGTGGGCAATCTGCTTTTGGTACACCGACGTCAGATTGTACCAGGCAAATTTCCCTGCCCCAGCTGCTGCACCGCCGAAAGAAGTTTGCTCCCAGCCATCCACATGCCCAGCGGTTGAATGCTAGCTTGGCAAAATTGCTAGCACTTCAACTGCTGCCTTTTCAGTTGGTAGACTCTGCCCCCTTCCGTGAGTTTGTGGAATGTGCGGTTCCTCAGTGGCAGGTACCCAAACGCCACTTTTTCTCACGGAAGGCGATTCCGGCTCTCTACCGGCATGTGGAAGGCAATGTCCATGCCTCGCTGGACAGGGCGGTCAGCGGTAAGGTGCATATTACCGCTGACTCATGGTCCAGCAGGCATGGACAGGGACGTTACTTAAGTTTCACGGCGCATTGGGTGACTCTGCTGGCAGCTGGGAAGGATGCAGGACAAGGTGCAGTAGTGTTGGAGGTTGTTCCGCCACCACGCCTCCAAAATGCTGATTGTGACACACCTCTCTCCTCCACCCCCTCCTCTTCTTCTTCCTCCATGGCCTCTTCCTCGGAACCAGCGGTGCTCCGTAGGCGTTCAAGGGGCTACGCAAGTACGCAGGCCAAAAGATGCCATGCGGTGCTTGAGCTGGTGTGCTTGGGGGACAGGAGCCACACTGGGGCAGAGGTTCTGTCAGCTCTGCAGGGGCAGGTTCAGAGGTGGTTGACGCCACGCCAACTTAAGGCAGGAATGGTGGTTTGCGACAATGGCACCAACCTCCTCTCTGCCCTCCGACAGGGACAACTGACCCATGTGCCCTGTTTGGCTCACGTCCTTAACTTGGTGGTGCAGCGGTTCTTGGGCAGGTACCCGGGCTTACAGGATGTCCTGAGGCAGGCCAGGAAAGTCTCTGTGCATTTCCGCCGGTCATATAATGCCAGTGCTCGGCTGACGGACCTCCAAAAGGAGTTTAACCTGCCCAAGAACCGCCTAATCTGTGACATGCCCACCAGGTGGAACTCGACGTTGGCCATGCTGCAGCGGCTGCACACGCAGCAGAGGGCCATCAATGAGTACCTGTGCGACTATGGCACCAGGACAGGGTCAGGGGACCTTGGTTTTTTTTCCCCACGCCAGTGGGCCATGATCAGGGATGCATGCACTGTCCTGTCACCATTCGAGGAGGCCACGAGGATGGTGAGCACTGACAGTGCATGCATCAGTGACACTGTCCCCCTTGTCCACCTGTTGGAGCACACGCTGCGTGGAATAATGGACAGGGCACTTGAGGCAGAACAGAGGCAGGAAGAGGAGGACTTCCTTAGCTCTCAAGGCCCCCTTTATCCAGACAGTGTTCCTGCGTGCCCGCCGATCACACAGGAAGAGGATGAGGAGGAGGAGGAGGAGGAGGAGGAGGAAGATTGTGTCAGTATGGAGGTGGAGCCTGGCACTCAGCATCAGCAGTCTTTAAGGGATCAGTCCCAAGGAACACATGGACTTGTACGTGGCTGGGAGGAGGTGGCTGCGGACGTTGTTGTCCTTAGTGACCCAGAGGACTCCGGACCGAATGCCTCAGCAAACCTACGCTGCATGGCCTCCCTGATCCTGCAAAGCCTGCGTAAGGATCCTCGTATTCGTGGTATCAAGGAGAAGGACCAATACTGGCTGGCAACCCTCCTTGATCCACGTTACAAGGGTAAGGTTGCGGACCTTATCTTGCCATCGCAGAGGGAGCAGAGGATGAAACATCTTCGGGAGGCCTTGCAGAAAGGTCTGTGCAACGCGTTCCCAGAGACTGGGAGGTTACAAACTCCTGTTTCTGGACAACGTGTTGCTGAGGCTTCGGTCAGTCAAAGAAGGAGCGGTGGAGAAGGTGGCCGTCTGACCGATGCGTTCAGACAATTTTTTGGTCCGCAGCCCCAAGGTATGATCGGTTCCAGCAACCATCGCCAGCGTCTGTTTTACATGGTGCAGGAATACCTAGGGGCAAGATCAGACTTGGACACCTTTCCCACCGAAAATCCTCTGGGTTACTGGGTCTTGAGGATGGATCACTGGCCAGAGCTTGCACAGTATGCAATTGAGCTACTGGCCTGTCCTGCATCCAGCGTTCTTTCGGAACGCACATTCAGTGCTGCTGGAGGCGTGGTAACCGATCACAGGGTGCGTCTGTCCACCGACTCGGTCGATCGGCTGACCTTCATAAAAATGAATCAGTCTTGGATCACCACCAGCTACCAAGCACCTGATGCAGATGTAACCGAATAATTTTTTTTGAAATCTCAGATCCCTTCAAAGACTGCCTATGCTGATGCTGAGTGACTATCCCTGAGTAATTATCCTCTTCCTCCTCAATCATCACGCTGATAGCTTGTAAGAACATTTTTGGTTCTGGGCGCCACCACCAGTGCCTAAGGCACAATTTTTCAGCCCCTGTTTAACAGGGGCGTGTAATTACAATTTTTGATGTAATACTTTGCAGCAGGGCTCGTTCCTGCATTCCAACTAGAGTGTCTGTGAGGGGTTGCAGTGTTGTGGCACCAGCACCAGTGCCTAAGACCCAATTTTTCAGCCCCTGTCTAACAGGGGCGTGTAATTACAATTTTTGATGCAATACTTTGCAGCAGGGCTTGTTCCTGCGTTTCAACTAGAGTGTCTGTGAGGGGTTGCAGTGTTGTGGCACCAGCACCAGTGCCTAAGACCCAATTTTTCTGCCCCTGTCTAACAGGGGCGTGTAATTACAATTTTTGATGCAATACTTTGCAGCAGGGCTTGTTCCTGCGTTTCAACTAGAGTGTCTGTGAGGGGTTGCAGTGTTGTGGCACCAGCACCAGTGCCTAAGACCCAATTTTTCTGCCCCTGTCTAACAGGGGCGTGTAATTACAATTTTTGATGCAATACTTTGCAGCAGGGCTCGTTCCTGCGTTCCAACTAGAGTGTCTGTGAGGGGTTGCAGTGTTGTGGCACCAGCACCAGTGCCTAAGGCCTAATTTTTCAGCTCCTGTTCAACAGGGGCATGTAATTACAATTCTTGATCTAATATTTCACAGCAGGGCCCTGTGAGGGCTTACAGTGTTTTGGCCACAGCAACACCTAAGGCCCAAATTTCTGCTGAGTATATAGGGCAGGACCCTACTTTCAAACATCTAACTTACAAACGACTCCTACTTGCAAACGGAAGGAGACAACAGGAAGTGAGATGAAATCTACCCCTAAGGAAGGGAAATTCTCTCCTGTAAGAGTTAATATGGGAAAACAATTTCTCCTTTCCACTGATGCTTTCCAATCCTTGTTCCACAAAAAAACCCAAATTTTCCAAAAACATTTTTCATTGGGACAAAAAAGTGAGGTGAAATCTTCTGAAGAGGAGGAAAGACGCAAAACAAATGTCACAGGGGTGATAACCCTTCCCTATGTTTTCCAAAAAGCTTAGAAAAGATTTTTTGGCCTGAGCTAAACACATTAAAAATGTTCAAAATTACAAACAGATTCTACTTAACAACAAACCTACAGTCCCTGTCTTGTTTGCACCGCCTGAATACTGCTGTTCAGAGTATATAGGGACCTTTCCTTATTTTAATTTGGGTGCGGGGTTCCCCTTAATATCCATACAAGACCCAAAGGGCCTGGTAATGGACTGGGGGGTACCCATGCCGTTTGTCTCACTGATTTTCATCCATATTGCCATGACCCGACATGACATTAAACCCGCAAGCAGTTTTAAATGAGATTTTTTCCTTTAAAAATGACATTTGGTGCAGGGACTGTTCTAAACATGGGAAACACGCGTCACTTTACAGGAATACTATAGACACCCCCCAGGTACGATATTTAAAGGAATATTTCACTTTTTTTTTTTTACTTTAAGCATCATTAAAATCACTGCTCCCGAAAAAAACGGCCGTTTTTAAAAGTTTTTTTTGCATTGATACATGTCCCCTGGGGTAGGACCCGGGTCCCCAAACCCTTTTTAGGACAATACCATGCAAATTAGCCTTTAAAATGAGCACTTTTGATTTCGAACGTTCGAGTCCCATAGACGTCAATGGGGTTCTAACGTTCGTGCGAACTTGCGGTCCGTTCGCGGGTTCTGGTGCGAACCGAACCGGGGGGTGTTCGGCTCATCCCTAGTCCTGACAATACACATAAAAGTCATTGAAAGTCATTGAAAAATAAGAAAAAAATGGCGTGGGGTTCCCCCAAAAATCCACACCAGACCCTTATCCGAGCATGCAACCTGGCAGGCTGCAAGAAAAGAGGGGGGGAGGAGAGAGCGCCCCTCCTCCTGAACCATACCAGGCCACATGCCCTCAACATGGGGAGGATGTCCAGAGGGGTGACACCAGGGGCGACAGATAAGGCAGTGGATCCCCCTGCAGCGCTGCCGGCTTTCTCCCTCCGGCTACTCTGTAGAGGGATCGGTTGTACATACAGTACTTCCAATCTGTCTCAGCTTGGAAGCAGTGGGGACAGCTCATGGCTGGATCTATGGGGGTGCTTGGGTGGGCTGCACCCCCCCCAGGCAACAAACGTCAGTCTCCCTAAGCCCAGTACTCCCCCTCCTCCCCCCTTCCTGCAGAGACAGGACAGGAGGGGAGAGAGATATCAATTTTCCCCTCCTCTTCCTACCCTTATTCTCTGTGTCTGCCCGGCCCACACTCCAATCCCTGGATAGTGCTGTGCCTGAGAAAGGGGTGTGGGTGGGAAATTTTAAGCACTGCAGGTGGCAGATCCATCTGGCTGTATGATTACCGCTGTCTGTGTCTGCAGAGACCAGCCTGGGGTGAGTGAGCTCTACACTACCATTGGACTCTCCCCACCTCTCTCCCTTCTCTCCCCCATCCTCCAACTGAACTCTGATGTAAAGGGGCACTCCACCAGGCTCTGATATAAGGGCACTGTCTGCCTGGCTATAATGTATGGGCACACTCCGCCAGGCTCTAATGTAAGGGGGCACTCTAATAGGCTTTGATGTAAGAGAGCACTCCGCCAAGCTCTGATGTAAGGGGGCACTCTTCCAAGCTCTGATGTAAGGGGACACTCTGCCAAGCTCTGATATAAGGGGGCACTTTGGCAGGCTTTGATGTAAGGGGGCACTCTGCCAAGCTCTGATTTAAGGGGGCACTCTGCCAGCTCTGATATAAATGAGCACTCTGCCAAGCTCTGATGTAAGGGGGCACTTTACCAGGCTATGATATAAGGGGGCACTCCGCCAAGCTCTGATGTAAGGGGACACTCCGCCAAGCTCTGATGTAAGGGGGCACTTTTTCAGGCTCTGATGTAAGGGGGCACTCCGCCAAGCTCTGATGTAAGGGGACACTCCGCCAAGCTTTGATGCAAGGGAGCACGCCAGCCGGATTCTGATGTAAAGGGGCACTCCACTGGATTCTGATATAAGGGGGCACTCTACTGGATTCTGATTTAAGGGGGCACTCTGCTGAATTCTGAAAGCTGTTATGTTCCCGGTGCTCTGACCATCCGGCCGCTTGCTCTCCTCTCTCTTCTCCGCTCCATGGCAGCCATATCTTGCCAGCCCTTAAAATACACTTGCAAAATGCGAGCAGGCAAATGGAATTTTTGAGGGCTTTGTATATTCTATCTATCTATCTATCTATCTATCTATCTATCTATCTATCTATCTATCTATCTATCTATCTATCTATCTATCTACCTATCTATCTATCTATCTATCTATCAATCTATCTATCTATCTATCTATCTATCTATCTATCTATCTATCTATCTATCTAATTTCATTACAATGTGGGAAATTAGGATGGTCTATATTGGGATTGATTTACTAAAACAGTGAGAGAGAGCAAAATCTGATGCAGCTCTGCAAAGAAACCAGCTTCCAGGTTTTTTCTTACAGCTTAATTGAACAACCTGACGTTAGAAGCTGATTGGTTACCATGCAGTGCTGCACCAGCTTTTGCTCTCCCCAGTTTCAGTAAATCAACCCCTTTATGTTTTAATTGATAACGAACAACTGTGATATTGACTGACTGATGGTGATTGAGATCAGTGTAGGCAGGTGTAGTTTGGCCTCCCAGCACAGGTAGCGCTGTTAAGGTGATTGTAAAGTCTCGTTTTTTTATGGTAAAAATAACAAACATGTTATACTTACACGCCCAGTGAAATGGTTTTGCACAAAGCAGTCCAGATCCTCTTCTTCCTGGCCCCTCCCTCCTGTTAAATGCCCCCACAGCACACAGCTTGCAATGGGGGCACCCAAGCCGAGCCACAGCTCCGTATCCATTCAGACATGGAGCCGCGACCCATCCCGATCCCCTTTCTCTCCTCATTGGGTGACTGACTTGATTGACAGCAGTGGGAGCCAATGGTGCCACATTGCTGTCTTAGCCAATGAGGAGGGAGAGGCCCGGGCAGCCGAGACACTGCTGCAACATCGCTGGATCTAGATGGGGCTCAGGTAAGTATTAGGCGGGCAGAGGGGGGCTGCTGCACACAGAAGGTTTTTATCTTAATGCATAGAATGCATTAAGATAGAAAACCTTCTGCCTTTACAACCACCTCAAGGCAGCTGCCCTGCAGGGGAGACAGAGGATCAGAAGAAATGTGGTTCCTCTGAGGCCTCCTGAGGTATCATCAGGAGAGCAGCCTTCAGATTGGATGCTACTGTGCTGGATGTCCTCTGAGGCCATCTTTAGTGTGGGCAGTGCTAATAAATAGTACTGTTCCACTGCAGTTGGCATGCAATTGAGAAGTGGCTAGGTCAGGGACAAGGACTCGCTGGTGAGGGACAGTTTGATTAGCACAGGAAGAGGTTCCAGTGGAGGAGGGACAGAGTAGGGACCACATGACTGAACCACCAGTTAGCAGCTCCTTCTGCCTTTGGGGTGCCTTTGCTTCCATACCATCTTCAACCACTTCCTTTATCAGATGCTCCTGGGCACTGTAAGCCTTCTAGATTGTCTTCTATAATAGTGAGACTGTGTTCCGCAATAGCTGTTGTAAAGTACTGTTGTGCCAGATTTGGCTGTCTTATACAGACCCTGTTGAAACTTTTGGGTTGATTTACTAAAGACAAATAGACTGTACACTTTGCAAAGCACAGTTGCACTCTGCTCCAGAGCTTAGTAAATGAGCAGAAGCTCTGCTGACTTCCATCATCCAATCATGTGCAAGCAAAAAAAGCAGTTTTTTTATTTTCCTTACACATGACTGGGTATTCTTTGCAAAGTGAAGCCTTGCCTCATTTACTAAGCCCTGGAACAGCTGCACTTGTAGAGTGCACAGTCTATATGTCTTTAGTAAATCAACCCCATTGTGTTAATACATTATGCTGCTTTCCTTGTGCATTTACTCCACTCTCCATGTGCATTTACTTCACTTTGGGTACCAAACACCTTGCCCCACCTACAGGAAGTCATGTATACTTATGATAATACATTACTGACCATAGTGATTCTTATGATGAATAAGGTTTACAACACTTTTTATGACATATACAGTTTATTTTATAGAACATTTATAGAAGAATATGTACAGTACCAATGGGTATGAGATTGGTCCCATTTATATAACTGGCACATAGTAGAAAAAACACAGGCAGAGATCTTTTATTTCTTTTGTTATTATATTTTTTCATCTTTTTTATAAAGTGCTATTATGTTCTACAGTGCTTTACAGAGTTTACATATTATTGTACATCAGCCTCAAAGGAACTTACAATCTAAAGCCCCTACCATGGTCATACAACCTCAAATACCTTCCAGGGACAGCTTATAAGCAGGTGCCTATAAACCAGGTGTATTTTTCAGCTTTATAGGAGAAAACTGGGAGTGCCCAACTACTATAGGTAGGTCAGACTCACTCCATGTAGGCAGACATCCCAATTCTCCCGCAAGGTTTGGGAGTCTCCCACATTTCGGCTGCGGCTCCCTGACCCCCGCAAGTGCCACACGATATACCCCGGCTGCAGGGCCGATCCTAGGCTGGGGTGCACCACTACCAGGTGCCGAGGGGGAGGGGGGAGGCGCGCCGAAGTGTCTGTAATGTCAGGTGGGTGGGGACGGGAGCGTGGTGCAGGCATCTACTTCCACATGGTGAGTGGGCGGCCCTGCAGAAGCCTGTGTGGAAAGTGAACACCGAGGGCAGCTGGGAGCCCAGGAGAGAGAAGAGCTTCACAGCCTCCTTGACCCTCCTTGCCTCCGGGAATGCAGAAGCATCCCCGGAGTCTCAAAGCTTGGACTCCATCTCCTCCAACCTCCTCTCTGCTCCAGCATCAGCAGTGAGGCCTGGAGGACAAGGACGAGCGGGAGGCACAAACTGCCAGGAAGCTGTTGGAAGAAGCAGCGAAGCACCTCCTGGATCAAGAAGGTACTGGGCTCCATACACTGACACAGACCTACCTGCAGATACAGACTGGGATAGGGGGGCAGAGGAGGGATTGCGGAAAGGGACATGGCTAGGGGTCTCTTTTTCATCTCCCCCTCTCTCTGTCAGGCCCCCCTCTCTCTGTCAGACCCCCCTCTCTCTCATGCCCCCTCTCTCTGTCAGGCCCCCCTCGCTCTCTTAGCCCCCTGCCTCTCTTTCAGCCACCCTCTCTGTCACCCCCCTATCAACCACCCTCTCTCTCTCAGCCCGCCCTCTCTGTCCACCACCCTCTCTCTGAGCCCCTCTCTCAGCCCCCATCTCTCTGTCAGTTGCCCCCTCTCTTTCAGCCCTTCACTCTCTCTCAGCCTCACTTCTCTCTCTCTCTCAGCCTCCTCTCACTGTCAGCCCCCCCTCTCTCAACCACCCTCTCTCTCTCAGCCCCCCTCTTTCTGTCAGCCCAGCCTCTCTCAACCACCCTCTGTCTCAACTACTCTCCCTCTCTCAGCCCCCCTCTCTGTCTGCCCCTCTATCTCTCAGCCCCCATCTCTCTGTCAGTCGCCACCCCTTTCTTTCAGCCCCCCTCTCTCAGCCCCTCCCTCTATGTCAGCCCTACTATTCTCTCTCTCTCAGCCCCCCACTACCTGTTTTAAGCAGAAACACTGCACATACTGACTCCTATCACCATGACCACTTTAAATCACTGAAGTGGTCATGGTGGTTAAAGTGTTCCTTTATTATATCTCAGAAGAAGTAAACCTCTGTGTACTGATTCCATTTCATTTGATCATCCTCTAGTTGTGTTAAATTGGTGTGTGTGTGTGTGTGGGGGGGGGGGGGGCACATACCTGAAATTAGTTTTTGCAGATTGGGATGTCTGATGTAGGTAATATCCCCTGTCTGTATCCAGCACTCAGTATTGCAGTGTTGTCAGCAAAACACGTGGCCGACTTCAATAGCAATTACCCTGCACCATTTATGATTGTCTTGGGCAATAAAAAGAAAAATAATTGATCAGGCTTTTTTTTTTTTTTTTACAAGAAAAATAAAATGATCATTAATTGTTCTCTGACTTTTTCAACTTATATCAACAAGAATTTTAATCAGAGTAGGGGGCTTGTTGCATCATTTATTGACCTCCATACAGTATCAGCACTTGGGTGGTTACATTAGAGGGCAATGAATAGTGTGTGGAAGGTTTGGACAGAGATTTTTCAGGCTGAGGAAAGTCTGAGGACTGGAGAGATCCATAATAGACACACTGTCCTCTCTCATGACGGATGAGGATACATACGGCAGATCTTACATTACCTCCAGGTAAGTTACATCAGTGAAATGCTGGAGGAAAATCTAAAGACAAATAATAATAATTACCAGGTGAAAATAGGGGAAACAAGACTAAAAAAATAACACAAATGCACCCATCACATGCAAACAAATTTTTGTTTTTCGGTTTAATACCACTATAAGTAATCTCACACCCCCATGTTACTGCAATGCTTATTTCTGTCCACACTACCCCAATTTGATCTTTCTTTAATGCTACAGTATATTAACAGTTTACGAATACAAATGTATTTATTTCCTCATTGTGTTGAGATGTGGCTTTGAATATGTAAAAAGCTATCCTAAATTAGAAATCAAACTTTACCTTGAATTTGAAGCAACTCTTGCTAATTTTAGAAAGAGCCCAATGCAAAGCAAGCAATTACCCTAACCTGTCCCACCACCCAAGATGCAGAAATGCTTGGTCCCCCTCTACACTCTGTGGTTCCTACATCACTAGTGTCTGGGGTTTGGAGGAAGGAACCAGACAGCAGAGGGGAATGCTGGATATCCGGCAAGTGTAAAATACAGAAGTACAGTGGGGCAAAAAAGTATTTAGTCAGCCACCAATTGTGCAAGTTCTCCCACTTAAACAGATGAGAGAGGCCTGTAATTGTCATCATAGGTATACCTCAATTATGAGAGACAAAATGTGGAAAGAAATCCAGACAATCACATTGTCTGATTTTTGAAAGAATTTATTTGCAAATTATGGTGGAAAATAAGTATTTGGTCAATATCAAAAGTTTATCTCAATACTTTGTTATATATCCTTTGTTGGCAATGACAGAGGTCAAACGTTTTCTGTAAGTCTTCACAAGGTTGTCACACACTGTTGCTGGTATGTTGGCCCAATCCTCCATGCAGATCTCCTCTAGAGCAGTGATGTTTTGGGGCTGTCGCTGGGCAACACTGACTTTCAACTCCCTCCAAAGGTTTTCTATGGGGTTGAGATCTGGAGACTGGCTAGGCCACTCCAGGACCTTGAAATGCTTCTTACGAAGCCACTCCTTCATTGCCCGGGCGGTGTGTTTGGGATCATTGTCATTCTGAAAGACCCAGCCACGTTTCATCTTCAATGCCCTTGCTGATGGGAGGAGGTTTGCACTCAAAATCTCACGATACATGGCCCCATTCATTCTTTCATACACGGATCAGTCGTCCTGTTCCCTTTGCAGAGAAACGGCCCCAAAGCATGATGTTGCCACCCCCATGCTTCACAGTGGGTATGGTGTTCTTTGGTTGCAACTCAACATTCTCTCTCCTCCAAACACGATGAGTTGTATTTCTACCAAACAGTTCCACTTTGGTTTCATCTGACCATATGACATTCTACCAATCCTCTTCTGGATCATCCAAATTCTCTCTAGCAAACCTCAGATGGGCCCAGACATGTACTGGCTTAAGCAGGGGGACACGTCTGGCACTGCAGGATCTAAGTCCCTGGTGGCGTAGTGTGTTACTGATGGTAGCTTTTGTTACATGGGTCCCAGCTCTCTGCAGGTCATTCACTAGGTCCCCCCGTGTGGTTCTGGGATTTTTGCTCACCGTTCTTGTGATCATTTTGACCCCACGGGGTGAGATCTTGCGTGGAGCCCCAGATCGAGGGAGATTATCAGTGGTCTTGTATGTCTTCCATTTTCTAATTATTGCTCCCACAGTTGATTTCTTCACACCAAGCTGCTTGTCTATTGCAGATTTAGTCTTCCCAGCCTGGTGCAGGTCTACAATTTTGTTTCTGGTGTCCTTCGACAGCTCTTTGGTCTTCACCATAGTGGAGTTTGAAGTGTGACTGTTAGAGGTTGTGGACAGGTGTCTTTTGTACTGATAACAAGTTCAAACAGGTGCCATTAATACAGGTAATGAGTGGAGGACAGATGAGCCTCTTAAAGAAGAAGATACAGGTCTGTGAGAGCCAGAAATCTTGCTTGTTTTTAGGTGACCAAATACTTATTTTCCACCATATTTTCCACCAACCTTGTGAAGACTTACAGAAAACGTTTGACCTCTGTCATTGCCAACAAAGGATATATAACAAAGTATTGAGATGAACTTTTGATATTGACCAAATACTTATTTTCCACCATAATTTGCAAAAAAATTCTTTCAAAAATCAGACAATGTGATTGTCTGGATTTCTTTCCACATTTTGTCTCTCATAGTTGAGGTATACCTATGATTACAATTACAGGCCTCTCTCCTCCTTTTAAGTGGGAGAACTTACACAATTGGTGGCTGACTAAATACTTTTTTGCCCCACTGTAGTTACAGCAAGGTTATCTCTTCAAAGCAGCAGGGTTCAGCAACACAAGCAGTGGGACTGGTAGGTATTAAATGAATGCTTTGCAGAGCGCTCTTCTCTTGGCTTTTTAAAGTGGTTGTAAAGGCTCAAGGTTTTATTTGTCCTTCTGTGTGCAGCAGCCCCCTCTTATGCTCTATACACACGATCGGACTTTCCACCAACAAAACCGTGGATTTTTGCTCGAAGGTTGTTGGTTCAAACTTGTCTTGCATACACACGGTCACACAAATGTTGGCCAACAATTACGAACGTGGGAACGCGGTGACGTACAAGAGCAGAGAAAAAGGAAGTTCAATAGCCAGTGCGGCTCCTTCTGTTTGATGCCGAGCATGCGTGAACTTTTGTGCAACGGACTTGTGTACACACATTAGGACTTTCCGACAACAAAGTTTTGTTGGAGGAAAATTTAAGAACCTGCTAGCAACCATTTGTTGGCGGAAAGTCCGACAGCAAATGTTCGATGGATCATACACACGGTCGGACTTTCCGACAACAAGCTCACATCCAACATGTCCCGTCAGAAAATCCGACCGCGTGTACGTGGCAATATACTTACTTGAGCCCGATCTGGATCCAGCGATGTGCACGAGAACAGCTACTCTCCTGGGTCTTTTCCTCCCCATTGGCTGAAACAGCAGTGGGAGCCATTGGCTCCTGCTACTGTCAATCACAGCCTGTGAGGCAATGAGGAGAGAGCTGGGGCCTGGCCAAGTCTTGTTACAGATGTGAAAGGACACACAGAGCAGCGGCTTGGGAGCAAGCCTGCTGGGGTGCCCTCATAAGCTGCTTGCTATTGGGGCACTTGGCAGGAGGGAGGGGCCAGGAGTGTCTGCGAGGGACCCGAGAAGAGGAGGATCCGGGCTGCTCTGTGCAAAACCACTACACAGAGGAGGTAAGTATAACATGTTTGTTATTTTGAAAAATCTGCCTTTACTATCACTTTAAAGAAGAAACAGTAGCTTTGAGCTTTTCTATTCCTTTAAGTTGTATAAAGCTCACTCCTACTGTATGTCATATCTTATTAGTCAGAAGGCTTTCTTGATTATATTCTGTAGTTAATATTTGAAGATGGAATAATTACATCAGCTGCTTTGGAAAAAAGTACATGAAACTGTATTTTTTTTTTATATTACATTTTAACTTATCTCTTCCTAGTTAAAACTCACACAATAAAGTGTATCTAAATCTGCTACCAAGTCCTATCATTGCTGATGAAAAAAGATGTATAATATATTAGGGTAGACATCAAGAACTAATCATCACAAGGAAACCAAGCATATGCAAAGTAAAAAGAATGCTTGGGGACTTAAAGTGATTGTAAACGATCACCTTGTAAAACAACCCGTTCGGTTTAAAAGCCAAATGAGAGGCAAAACATTTGTGTATACAGCAGATATAAAAAAGGGGGAAAAGGTATATATATATATATATTTTTTTTTTTAAGTGATAACATTCCCACTGTTCTCAGCTGCATAGGAGCAGGGTAAAACAAGGAAGAGGAGGCGCCTCTGGGTGCAGACTTTTAAAACAATTTATTATAATAGCAGCAATGGCTGGTAATACACTCACATTTGTGAAGAAGGTATCAAGCATTAAAATGTCCCAAGGAAATCCAGGGGGTCCGTGGAGTCATCTCTCTCGGCTGGTGGATATGAAACACTCTGGGCAGTCTAAAACGCTGGATGTATACGGCAGACAGCGAAGACAGGCACCAAAGAGAGGCTTGGATGGCAACCAATCCAGGCGAGGGATGATGACGTCCCACGATGTGCGACGCGTTTCCTGAGCTGGCTCGCCGTGAATGGTGTGACAGCGGCGCTCCTTTGTCAAGCTTGGGGGAGGAGAAGCAGCAGTACACTGAGCTTCCCAGTGAATGGCTGTGCAGCAGGGGCATGTCAGGACAAGTCTGATCATTGGAGGAGAGTGTAAGAGAGTTCCCAGCATAGCTAGAGAGCTGACCACATTGTGCTCTCCTGCTTAGTGTGGTCGGTTTTTAATTGGAAAGCAAGGGGACTAGCAGGAACACCAGGGATTTCACATAAAGGAAGCAATACAAAGAGAACAGGAGATTTTTTTTGTACAAGTACATCGTACAGCAGACACATATCAGGAATATGAAGTGTTGGGGTAACAAAGCTTTCATGTTGAAAATGGGAAAAAGACCATAGGAAGTGGTGAAGTGGTTGACATACAATAAATTTGACAGATTAAAAGATATACATACTGTACATGTGTTGTTACCTTCCCTATTTTCTAGTAGCAGGCTCTATGGTACTGTATATGGATCTGTTCTTATGTGATAATTGCTGTATGTAGAAAAAAATAGGTTAGCTTTACTTGGGATACAATTACAGGAAAAGGACTACTTGTATCCTCAACTTTCAGTATGACCATTCTGTTGCTAAAAAAAATAATAATCTGCCTGTTATTATATATTCTTATTTAAAGGAGTTTCCCCTTAACTGTCTACATATTTTCTCCATATGGATGTTGTTACCATTAGGACAGATTTCACAGTACAGTGTCCTATCAGTGCAGTACAGTCAGGATAGCTAGGGATGAAGTTCAGGTTGGATGCTTCCATAGGATCGAGGCAAATCCTGAAGGTTTGAGATTTGTTTTCTTGGTGAATTGATGAGATTTGCCCTGAGAATTGGTTTTAAACTATAATGGCCTCTGAACTAAAAAAGCAGCATTACAAGGGCCAGTAGGTGGCCTTTTGATTAGGCCAGTCCACTCACTTTGAAGGGGGGCACAGAGCAGCCATAGTGTATTGATTTGGATGCTACTGCTGGAAAAGCTGATACATAGGGAGAGATTGGGGACAGTTGGGAAACTGCACTTTAATTCTGATTGCTGCTCTTTGAACAGTACAGTTCTTTGTCATTTAAATTGTTCATAAAAATAGAACTGTTCCATAACACCACAAAAAGCTTTAAAGAGATTGCAAGGGCAAAGCATTAAGGTAAAAAATGTCCTAGTAGTAGTACCCCCCCCCCCCCCCCATATACTTACCTGAGTCCTCACTCGATACAGCGCTGTGCCCATCTGTAGTGGCTCTCTCCTCTTCCTACTCTTCCAGGCAGCGGCAGCAGGCGGAAGGTGGGGCCACAGTGTGTGTGTCATTAGAGGCACACAGCCCAGCTTGGGGATCAAGCCTGCAGATGCCCCCCCATAAGAAGAAGCTTCCTATGGGGGCACACAGAGAAGAGGAGGAGCCTATAGCGCCGCCAGCCAGGGACCCCAGAACAGGAGGTTTGGGGCTGCTCTACCATTGCATGTTAAACTTGTTGTTAAACATAATAAATTGTATTGATACATGTTCCCTATAGCATTGCCTGGCTTCTCACATTTGTATTATTTTTTTTACAGTAGCTTGCCTATTAACCTTACAACTGGTCAGAATTAGGGATGGGCTGGATGTTCGAGTAGAAGGTATGTTTGACTCGAAAATCGGCTGTTCGTTTGTTCGTAGAACAAATGGGGCGCTCGCTGGAAGGTTATATAGTGCAGTGCAGAGTATATAATACAGTGTATTGAAATGGTTAAGGGAACCCTATAACAGAATTAGGAAAAAAAAACAGTGTGGCGCCCCCCCCAAAAAAATTCATGCCAGGTCCTTTGGGTCTGGTATAGGTTTTAAGGGGAACTCCACAGCAAAATTAAAAAAAAAAAATTGGCGTGGGGTTCCCCCCCAAAATCCATACCAGACCCTTATCTGAGCAAGCAGCCTGCCAGGCCAGGAAAGGGGAGGGGGGGCGTGCAAGCACCCCCTTCCTGAACCATACCAGGCTGCTTGCCCTCAACATGTGGAGGGTGCTTTGGGGTGCATATTGATGGAGACAAAGGCCTTTTCCTGACAACACTGGCTGGTGGTTGTCTGGGTTTGCGGGTGGGGGGCTTATCGGAATCTGGAAGCCCCTTTAACAAGGGGGCCCCCAGATCCCAGCCCCCCCTATGTGAATGGGTATCGGGTACATTGTACCCCTACCCATTCACCAAAAAAGGTGTCAAAAAATAAAAACTACAACAGTTTTTGACTATTCCTTTATAAAAAATAAAAATAAAAATGTCCATCCATCTTCAGTCACGCCGCCCGACAGACCCGGAAAATAGAAATTTTTTTTAAAAGCTCCGCCTCGATGGGAGGTGTCCCAGTGACTGCTGTCTCTTGGATTTGACAGCTATCATATAGGCAAGGGCGGGGCCACCCCGTTATGTAACCTTCGTCAGATGGCGGGATTATCCGGTTACATCAGCGGTTGGCCCTGCCCTTGCCTATATCAGAGCTGTCAAAGCGCAAAGACAGCAGTCGCCAGGAGGTGACTTCCATTCTATTTTTCGGGTCCATTGGGTGGCATGATTGACGATGGATGCACATTGCAGGACGCTTTTTTTTCTTTTTTAATAAAGGAATTTTTAGAAACTGTCTCTTGTGGTTTTTACTTTTTGACACTTTTTTTGGTGAATGGGTAGGGGTACAGTGTACCTGATACCCGTTCACGGGTATCAGATTCCGATAAGCATCCCACAGACCCCAACAACCAATGGCCAGGGCTGTCAGGAAGAGGCTCTTCTCCCCATCAACATGGAGACAAGGTGCTTTGGGGTGGGGGATGCAGATCCCCCTTGCCCCAAAGTACCCACCACCCCATGTTGAGGGCATGTGACCTGGTATGGTTCGGGGGGGGGGGGGGCATGCTGCCAGGATGCATCCGCAGATAAGGGTCTGGTATGGATTTTGGGGGGGACTCCGCACCAATTTTTTTTAGGTTTTGGCGTGGCTTTCCCTTTAATATTCATACCAGACCCGAAGGGCCTGGTATGGACTTGGGGGGGATCCCACACAGTTTTTCTTCTTGATTTTTAATCTATATTGCCGGGAGCCAGCAATACATTACAGCGGCGAGCAAGTTTGAATTACATTTTTTCCTTTAGAAATGGCATTACTGCGGCATGTTCCACACATCGCATAGATGTGCCACTTTACAGGCAGACTAAGGGGACCCCCAGGCACAATATTTAAAGGAATACTTCAATTTTATTGTTTCACTTTAAGCATTATTAAAATCACTGCTCCTGAAAAAACAATTATTTTTAAAACTTTTTTTTGCATTGATACCTGTCCCCTAGGGCGGTACCCTGGTCCCCATACACTTTTTATGGCAATAACTTGCATATAAGCCTTTAAAATTAGCACTTTTTCATGTTTGTGTCCCATAGACTTTAATAGGGTTCGCATGTTCGCTAGAACTTTTAGGCTGTTCGTGGTGCGAACTGAACCGGGGGGTGTTTGGCCCATCCCTAGTCAGAATATAACTACGAGGACTTCCCTCCATTGGATTCACCTCTAAATTCTGTTTCACTGACTTATGAACAAGATTTGCTGAACCCTTGGTGAAACGAACCCAGGCTGATTCACCCATCACTAGTGATAGCAGCCACAAAATCATTATAATGCTAATTCCCAGCATTTATATATATATCAGAATACAGAATTATATTTACCTGATAGTTAGACTCTTGTGTTGGATTCACCTACACATAAAATAAAATGCATATATTACATCATACAAAAGGTATTCCAAATCCAATATCAAATCTTAGATATTAATAGAGATCAGTAAACTAATCCAGTGAGATCGAGAGCAGACCTATTTTAGCCTAATCTGCTGATAAAATTTCTCAAGGACATCAAACTAGGAGTATGGACTGGTATTCACCATAGCAAGCTATGCTGATTTCAGACTGGGCATGCGAGCAGCACAGTGGCTTAGTGGTTAGCACTCCTGCTTTGCAATACCGAGGTCCTTGGCTTGAATCCTAACTAGGAAACTATCTACATAAAGTTTGCATGTTCTTTGCATGGGTTTCCTTCCACACTCCAAAGTCCTGTTGGTAGGTTAATTGGCCTTGGTATGTGAGAGGGATCTAAAATTGTAGGCTTCATGAATGCAAGGACTAATGTGAATGTACAATATGTAAAGTGCTGTGTAAATTTGTTGGTGCTAAAATAATAATGTGGTTCATGAAGGGGCCTAAAAAATCTACTTTCTTCAAATACAAGCCTCATGTTAATGGGCATTTTCTCTTTTGCACCATATTGGGTGTATGTTCCATCTAATGACCAAAAAAAGGGGACATTTGAATATCCCCTATCCCAGTGATGGCGAACATTGGCACTCCAGATGTTTTGGAACTACATTTCCCATGATGCTCATGCACTCTGCAGTGTAGTCGAGCATCATGGGAAATGTAGTTCCAAAACATCTGGGGTGCCAAGGTTCACCATCACTGCCCTATCCTATTCACTATGATACAATTTTAAAAAAACTTTCGTTTCATTCAAAGCAAAACTATTTATGTACCTTTTCTCCTCTTTTGCCCTGACCTTAAAGAAAAATCGCTGTTTATCATAATCTGAGTTCTCTACAATACATTGCACCCAGATATTACAGACCATCTCATAGGCTCAGCAGGGGGAGCTAAAAGTACAACTATGTTGACAGACTCTACAAATCCTCAAACAAGTCAGTGTGATGCACAAGCTTCAAAAAGTAATAAAAAAATGTAATTTACCCTCCCTGACTGAGCCAAAACCACCTTCATATGTGTCTCACACGCTCCCCCTCCAAGACACTGCAGCTCACAGTGGGAAGGTTTCAATAACAGAGGAAGTTCTGTCAATCCAGAAAGCAGTGGGCTGCACTAGGTGTGGTCAGGTGCTCAATGATACGCTACAGGCTTGTCAACCAGAAGTGACAATTCTGATTCGTCCCCTGCAACATTTATTTCATCCAGCTTTTGCACAAGCAGGCACAGCCTACATGAGAGTGACAACTCTGCTCATTTTCAGGAGCAGTGCAGCATTGTTGCCACACCATTACAAGAAGCTGCATGAGGTGACTTTATTGGCAGGATCAACAGATAATTGTGGAAAATGGGGTGGGCCACCAGTCTCACAACATGAGCTGTTAAATTATAGGTCTTGATATTTAAAGAATCTTCACGTTCGTTCCTGAAGAAGCTATACGGCGAAACATGTAGAAAACTTGAACGTCATTGCAGTAGACCATTATCATTTATAGGATGCTTTGCATTCATCCTTGGCCATGAGTATACTGAATGTACTGTTTTTATTGATGTAATTCGTTTAATAAAAATTGTATATATTTTCTTTTTATATACTGTCGTTTTGTGTATTTTTGCACCTTGAAAGTCCCATATCCTCTTTATGTGCTTTCTTTCAGATAATTGTGGAAGTTTGCAGGGGGCTAAGGGAAACCTGTAAGCGCAAATGCTGCAGTGCCTGTGTCCGGTTGAAGATTTTTTTTTTTTCCTTTACCCCGGTCTTATAAAAATGTTGGGAAATTCCTCTAACAGAGCCCTTGATATCGGTAAAAACCCAAAAGGGATTCTAACTTTTACCTGCTCTATCTTAAACTAAAAGTAATAAAAAAGAACAGTTGGTATAACAGCTTGGCAATATGTTGGATCAATTCTACAAGGGGTATATTTTTCAATTAGAAGAATGATAATAATAAAAAGCAACATGATGAACCTTTTGTAACAGCTATATCCTAAATGACATTCAATGTAAGAATCTTCTATACTTTGTTTACTAGAATTTAATTTGATAAAATATTAGATAAATATATAACACAAAGAAGGAATATATTACCCCAGATCCTGGAAAAGTCATTTCATTGTTGTGTTGTAGAGAAACATTTACATTCTCATATACTGTACCATTTGGTTTACCTGTATAGAAAATACACTATAAATAATGTAAAAGATTTTTTAATTTGATAATATAAAATGGAAAAAATACTTTCAGGAGGTAATGCCACGCATCAAGGGAAATATGAATGCCCCGTAATCAAAAACTTAAAGCAGAACTAAACCCTCCTATCTTTTACAACCAAGGAAGCTGCCATCTTAACCACGGTTTGATCTTCAGTTGTCATGATGCTGCACAATTGATCCATTATGATACCAGCCATTTGATGGCTTGGTGGAGAGCACAAGCAAGCGTGAAACTTATCATTCACAGAATGCCTGGTATTTGACGGTTTTGGGGAATAGTTAAATACAGGGTCGTCTTTAATATAGATTGGACAATGGGCAAACGTTTCCTTGGCCCCTCCCCCCATGCAATTTCACTCTCCACCTGCTCTGAGACATGCAATAAATAGCAGCTAGACTTAAAATCAGTTACTGTATCAGATCAGGCAGCGATTGAGATTGGTTGCCAGAGGTTACAGTGTATCATTACCGCTTACTGACTGGTTGTTAGAAGTTACAGCACACATTACGGCTCACTGATTAGTTGATAGATGTTAAAACAAATGATTTCTGCTTGTTTGGTTGCTAGAGATTACTGTACAGTAATACTGCTCACTGATTGGTTGCTAGAGGTTACAGCACATCATCTCCTCACTGCAGGGGGCATGATATACATATGAATGCTGCCTTTTTTTAGATATCTATGCCGCCGGATGCAGCTATTTACATATGAATGCCGGTTATTTACATGTAAACACAGGGTCAGCAGGTGTGTTATCTGTACACAACAATAGTGCAGAGCTGGGCAGCATTAGTAGCAGATATCATGACACAGCAAGGGACCAAAAATTTCAAGGGATAAGGAATTTAAACTGGGATAATTGGCAAGTAGGAGCCAGCTGCCCCTTTTGCCCTGTCTTAACCACTTGACGACTGCCTCACGCCGATGTACGTCGGCAAGGTGGCACGGACAGGCAAAATCACGTACATGTACGTGATTTGCCTTCCGCGGGTGGGGGGTCCGGGAGTTGTTCACCTTATGTGCTATTAAAAGTTGTTATACTTCTGCACCCAGAGGCGCCTCTCCCTTTGTCTATTTACAGTGTACTGGAACATGGTTTCTGTTCCCATATGACAGCTGCTCTGAGCAGTGGATCCCTACACCCTCCGATTGGTCTGTGGACTTTTTTTTTCCATACCTGTTGGACACTTACATATATTACATTGCATCCCCCCCCACGAACAATTTTGTGTTCAGTTCCTTGCACATATACTTGTCTTAATGTATTTTTACCACACCTGCCCCAACTGCACCCCCTATGGCTGCAGTGGCCAGGGTTGTACACATGCCAGGGCAGGAGTTATTTGCCCTGTCATGGTTGGTCGGTGTTACACTGACCAACCATGACCATTCAAGTAAATAAGGCCACTCTGCACATGCCCTGCAACCTTGTCAGCAAACACAGGGTTAAAGCAGGCAGCATTGTGTTGCTTTCTTACCACCTGCTTTAACCCCTTGGATGCCGCAGAAGCATGCAGTTGTGAGGCACTTACAGAATGGCCCCCTTGACCATTGAATAGTTTTCATTTAGCTGGCAGTAGCACCCACCAAAAGCAACAGGGGGTTAAATTCCTGCTGTGGCATGTGTACACCTTTGGCTGCTGCTTCAGCAGCTGAAGGGTGTAGGGACTGAGGGCGGTGAATCTGCGACTCAACCGCAGGATTTTAACCACCCCCAACTTTATGTGTGAATGAGCCCCAAGGGTGCCGCTGCTGAATGAAAAGTGATTCAAAGTGTTTTTGACAGGTGGTGAGGAGGTGATATGTTACCTCCTCACCTCCTGATTTAAACTCATGATTGCCGTGAAATGCATATGATTGCAACATGGTAGTACGGCAATTAGAGGTTTAAATCAGATGTGAAGAGGCAACACTGGGCGCACTATGCCCAGTGATCTTTGACTTTTCCCATGTTGTTTAGGTAGATCTCCACCTCTTTAAGGTTGCCTACCCCTGGTTTAGATGGTCTTTAATATATATGTAATCCTACCTGGATGACATTTAGTTTGCTGTAGAACTGTGTATCATAAACAACATTGCCATTTTTTTGTCATAAAATACTCAGTTTAAATTTTTATCATTTGTTGCATCTCAGTGTTGCTGATTTCTTTCAGCCACTTCCTGTCTACGTGCATTTGTTCTAGCATAGGCTGCAAATCATTGCCATGGACTGGCTTCCTGATAGGGACAACAGTGAACTATGCCTGTACAATGAGATAGCCTGACTACGTAGTCTTCATCGGGGATCCCTAATAAAGTGAGAATGCGAGAGCAAAATTGTCACCCTATATTAGGAAGTACCTGAACAATGACCTTCATGGCAGGATCACTAGGTACTCCTTTAAAGAGTACTACAGATTTCAAATACCGTATTTATCGGCGTATAACACGCACCGGCGTATAACACGCACCCCAATTTAGGAGGGAATTTTAAAGAAAAAAAAACTTTTAGGAGGTAAGTTGAAGGGAAAAAAACTTACATTTAAATGCCCATCATTGCAGCATTCTCAGTGCAGCCTTGCCCCAGTGCAGCCTTCCCCAGTGCAGCCTTGTCAGTGCAGCCATGTCAGTGCAGCCTTGTCAGTGCAGCCTTGTCAGTGCAGCCATGTCAGTGCAGCCATGTCAGTGCAGCCATGTCAGTGCAGCCTTGTCAGTGCAGCCTTGTCAGTGCAGCCTTCCCCAGTGCAGCCTTCCCCAGTGCAGCCTTGTCAGTGCAGCCTTCCCCAGTGCAGCCTTGCCCCAGTGCAGCCTTCCCCAGTGCAGCCTTGCCCCAGTGCAGCCTTGCCCCAGTGCAGCCTTCGATCCCCTGTCCCTGCTTTGTGGGCTTCAAAATCGCCGACCGCGACTTTCGGCTCCACTCGTAGTCCCGAGCGGAGCTATCCGAGTAGGTTCGGATAGCTCCGCTCGGGACTACGAGTGGAGCCGAAAGTAAACGAGAGCCGCCGGAAAGAGCCGAGGACCGGCTCTGTGTATTTCGGCGCTGGCGGCGCCATTTTCAAATCGCGGTCGGCGATTTTTAAGTTTTGACAGCTCGGGATCGCAGGGGATCGGCGTATAACACGCACCTGCGACTTTCCCCTGATTTTAAGGGGAAAAAAGTGCGTGTTATACGCCGATAAATACGGTAATTGAAAATAAAATTTGGTATGACATATTCAATATTATATGAGATATTAGCGACTGGGTCAAATCTACTCAATCAAGGTACCAGTTTGACAAGGGTCAGGCTGAGGCTAGTTTAAGGTTGATCGGTGATTTATATGACTGTAGCACCCTCTAGTTAGTAAGGTGCTGGAGTGAGGTTTTTCTCTTGCAGTGTAGGTAAATTTAGGCAGGCCTAGCTGGCTGCTAGGGCTGTTTGTTTTCATTCTGGGCTGGGAGTGGCTCAGGGCAGCAGCTGATGACTCAAAGGCAGTGTCACTTCTCAATTAACTCCTTCTGGCATTCTCTAGAAGGACAGGAGGGGAAGAGAGGTGGAGCTGCCTGTGGAATCTTAGGAGTCCTGACCTATCCCCAACTTTTATTGCCAAGGGGCAGGCTCCCTCAAATAGCTGGGGTCAGCCCAGCTGGGGAGGAGTTGTCGGGTGGAAGAGATGGAGTGACAAGAGGTGTGGCTGTCAGGGCCCACGGGGAGCTCCCCAGTCTGGGGGGGAGGGGTGACCCTGGGCTGGGCTTGGGTGCATCCAGGAGGAGTGTCGAGATCTTGGAAGGAGAGGCACATGAGAGAGCAAGTAGAGGACAGCGGGAGTGAACACTTCTAAGAGTCTCCATGGAGGACTACTGGTCACAGCCAGGAGGGCTGGTGAGTGAGCACAGTCGGGAGGACTGGGAAGGCATGCCTGAGAGAACTGGGAGATTGCAGTTTGAAAGGTGGGTGAAGAACGAGTAGAGAGAGCATTATGGAGAAGGGCAGTGGAAAGGGGTCTTTGCAGCCAGGCTGGCTGGCAGGGCCTGAAGAGAGCTATCTTGGAGTGGTAACCAAGCAGAGGACAGCTAGCACCTGGATTATTCTACACCACAGGAGCCCAAGGTCCCTACCTGCAAAAGGCAGATTATTGAGGCCTGGCTGAAGTACTACCCATGTGGTGCTAGCTAGTCTGGAGGAGTGACAATCTGCAGCAAGGGAAGTGCTGGTGAAGAAACAGTCTGCAGCAAATGAAGTGTCGGAGGAGGAAACGGTGAGCAGCAAGTGCTTGTGCTGGAGAGAGAAGAGTGACGCGTATATACAGGAGTGTATATAGGAGTCCTAAGCAACTTTGCACTAAATTTTCCTGGGCATCCCATAATTCCCAAATCCCTATCCAAGTTGAATCTCCCTCAAATAAACAAAACAAAACAAAGCAATGGTCTCATTTCTGTCTCTGAGTGACTGGGATGGATGTTGGGCAGAGTGACAGGTGAACCACTACACACAGCAACCCCTACGGGGCATGGCTACATGAGATAGATGAAGATTACGTCCCATAAAATACCCTAAGGATTCATATGCGTTTTATCGCATCGGTAGAAGAAACAGCAATTCCAGCCTTGCCTACTTTCCATAAACATCCAATTTGACAGTCATCACAATAACTGGTAGAGCACACCATTTTGGTTATCATTAAGGCCTCATGCCCACGGCATTATAAAAAATGAGCTGTAAAGCTAGTACTGAAGCCGGGAAAAAAGCAGCGTTAAAAACGCAATTTTTATCAGCATTTTCCAATGGCATCAGTGTGCGTTTAGAAGCGCTAGCCGCCTTTCTCTGCCTCTATTCAAAATCAATGGTTCCCTATGGGATCCCATTGATTTGAAAAGAAGTCGGACCAGAAGTCGGACCATGATGATCCAACTTACAGTGCGGCCCAAATGAAAAGTGCGGCCCCCCAGGACAATACCAGACCCTTCGGTCTGGTATGGTTTTTAAAGGGGAACCCCCGTGCCATTTTTTTTTTTTCATTTTCGTGGGGTTTCCCTTCAAGAGCCTCAGCACACAAGTCGCACCGTAAGTTCCCCCCAAAATCCATACTAGATCCTTATCTGAGCGAGCGCCCCCGCCCCCTCCTGTACCATACCAGGCCACATGCCCTCAAAATGGGGAGTGGGTGCTTTGGGGCAGGGGGGCCCTCTGCGCCCCCCCGCCCCAAAGCACCTTGCCCCCCATGTTAATGAGGACAAGCGCCTCTTCCAGACAATGAATATATGTAACTTCAGATGAGTGACACACTATGATGAGCTTTTAGCCAACATAGAAACAAGAATACTACAATACATGTGAATACATACCTTTCTTTTTCTTTATAACAAAGTACACAATAACTTCAAGGATGAATATCCCAATAACTGTTCCAATAACAATTCCTGCAATTTTTCCACCATCAAGTTCATTGCCAGAGGAACCCGCAGTTTCACACACTATTGGAGCTGTGGGATAAATGGGAAAGACAGACATTAAAATTAAATGTATACCTTGCCATGGGGCTGATTTACTAAGAAGAATGCGTTGCGCCAGTTCATACCTTAATTGATGCGCTGGAAAAGTCATTAACCGAACGTGCGAACTGGCGCACTTTGAAGCGCAAAACGATAACAAAATATGTAAACTGCAACTGGTGCTAGGGTAACTGCGGTTTTCTCATTGATAATAGCGCACGCCCAATACAATTGGTTAATTTCATCTCATTGGATGTGTCTTGTTAGGCAATTAGTAGGTGTTCTCACCTACTAACAGAGAAGTGTTTCTAAACCCAGTAAATTAATATTTTCAGATCTTGATCTTTAACCACTTCCCACCCGGCCACTGCACATATACGGCCGGGTGGGCACTTCCTCCTTCTGAGTGGACGTTCAGGAACGTCCCTCAGAAGGAGGTGGGATCGCATGTGCCCTGGCAGCGGTGTGACACGGTGCATCTCTGATTGGCAGGAGGGCTCTGTGATTGGCCCTGCTGATCACATGACGGCTGTGTCCAATCAGAGCCGTCATGTGCTGTAAACAGAGAGCTTGTTGCTAATCGATCGGCTCTCCTCTCCTCACGCAGAAGTTGTCAGTGAGGAGAGGAGAGCAGATCGCTGCAGCCAGCCGGTGATCAGTGAGTATGAGCTGTTTTTACAGCTTTTTACATACTGATCACCGGCATAGTGTCCCCACACAATGTAAACACACACAGTGTCCCCAAAACACTGTCCCCACACAGTAAAAACACCAGTCCCCACATATGTAACACTAAAGTCATATGTCCCAATGATCATCTGCACACATATGTCCGTGATCATCTGTGCACATATGTCAGTGATCATTGCGTACATATGTCCGTGATCACACAAACCAATTAATTTTACACTTAGCGGGATTTTTTTTTACCAAAGACATGTAGCAGAATACATTTTGGCTTAAATTTATGACAAAATTAGATTATATTGAATTTATTTTAAAACAGAAAGTAGAAAATATTTTTTTTTTTTCAAAATTTCCGCTCTTTTATTCGCTTATATCGCAAAAAATAAAAAACTGATTTGTGAATAAATACCATCAAAAGAAAGCTCTACTCATGTGAACAAAATGATAAAAATGTCATTTGTTGGTACAGTGTTGCATGACCGCGCATTTCTTATTGAAAGTGCAAGAGCGCTGAAAGCTGAAAATTGGCCTGGGAAGGAAGGGGTTGAAAGTGCCCAGTATTGTAGTGGTTAAAGGTGACCATACACTGCAATCAGTTGGATCTTAAAAAAAATAGATTTAGTACAAGAGCCTGTTTGATTTCCTATAATTTGAATTCATTGTTCAAGTGCGTCTTCCTATTACCTATTTTGCCGAAATATCGAGTTCATCGAAATTGGTCAATCAGATTGCATAGTGCATGACCATCTTAAGTGCCAAATTTGGAATGTAGATGTGCCATGAGCCACTTGTATTTTCCTAACAATATTTCTTGGGCATTATACAAGGCACATGAGAAACCACCTTTTTTTCCAAGCAAAATTTACCTAAACAGCCCTACCATTGAAATTTATGCCGCGTACACACAAGCGGACTTTACGGCAGACTTTGCTCGGCGGACTTTACGCCGGACTTTATGACGCACTTTCCGAATGAATGGACTTGCCTACAAATAATCCACCAAAGTCCGTCGAATTCGTACGTGATGACATACGACCGGACTAAAACAAGGAAGTTCATAGCCAGTAGCCAATAGCTGCCCTAGCGTGGCTTTTTGTCCGTCGAACTAGCATACAGACGAGCGGACTTTTCAAACGGACTCGAGTTCGACGGATAGATTTAAAACATGTTTCAAATCTAAGTTCGTCCAACTTTTGAGCAAACAAAGTCCGCTGGAGCCCACACACGATCGAATTGTCCTATAAAATCCCATCCGCCGGTCAAAGTCTGCCGTAAAGTCCGCTCGTGTGTACGCGGCATTAGAGTTCCCAATCCTGTGAAATTTAGCTGGCAGTAAAATCAGTGATTCTACGACAAATGCATTCCACCAAAATCACTCTGTTTAGCCCAAGAAGATACATGAAATCTGAAGCTTCTCAGGAGACCCAGGTAAAGGAAAACCATACTATACGTTAGACTTCAACATATAAAGACTATTTAAGTAAGAATCTTAAGTCATTCAGCTAATTGAATATATTATTTTTAATGAACCAAGACATATGCAGTAGGTACAGAGTTATTACCGGAATTCATGTCAGGGCTGTTTCAGAGATATGTGACTGAGGAGCATTTACATTTTCATACACTGGACCTTCTGGAGTTTGTAAAAGAAGAAACATTTTAAAATTCTGACACAAAATAATAAAAAGAAATAAAAAAGTAAAATAAAAAACAGTAAATCAAGCAATGATTCATTGCATAATGTGTGCATGTTAAAGCTGAACACCAGGATTCACTTACCTATGGACTAGCTTGGTTATTTCCTTCACTAGTACATGCACCAACTGGAAGTGCTATACTGTAAAACTATATGTATACACAGTGGTGTATTTAGGTTTTGTGCTGCCATAGGCCTGACTAAACTTGTGCACCCCCTAATGTAAATATGAACCACCCTTCCCGTTTAAGACCCATCCTATCATCTGTAAACCACACCCATTCCTCCTTAGGCTCCACCTTTTCCTCTTAGAGCTCCACCTCTTCCTTTCTGTACATTAAAAGTGGATACCAAGCTGTCTCAGCGGTGACATCGCGGAGGGCTTCATTCTAAGGTAAGTTTCTCATACTATGTTAGTATGCAATGCATACTAGCACATTATGTCATTGCCTTGCACGATTTTTTTTTTTTTTAAGCAGCAGTGGTTTACAACCGCTTTAGGGCTTAACCCAAAACCGCAGACCGATAGTGAGTAAACCGTTATGATGAAACATCGACGGCCTATTCTAGAAATAATTAGAAATTGTAAAAGGAATAAACTGATAGTTGACACTACAGATGGGTTTTAATCAAATGTAAATGTTAAAGGCTAAATTCATCCAAAACTAAGGTCTGATTCACCAGTTGACTGCTCTAGATATCTAAGTCGGGGTTCATCCTACTAGAACTCCAAAATCAGACCTCCGCTGCAGTAATTTTAAAGCCAAGCAAGATAATCCCTGTCCTCTGTGTCTGCTGTATTCTCTATGCTGTAATATAAAGATAAACAGTTGTAAACGAAAGGCAACCTCTTTTGTAAAATTACTGTGAGTAGACCTGGAAACCTAACACTGGCGCTACACAGAAGTGTAGAGCAAGCCGCTGGGGACTGTTTTTATGTGGGAGCTGGGACTCGGGAGGAGGGATTTTTTGCTCCGCCTGTTGCAAAGTACCGCCCTAGGCCTGGGTCTTGTAGGCCTAGGCCAAGATACAGCGCTGACCATGGGTTCACATAAAGTGTGATGCTATGTTGCCATAATTGGTGGGCATGGTGTCTTAAAGCCCATATACCCTACTATCCCTCCTTCCTGTCCCCTGATCACCCAGTCAGGTTTTTGTTGTCCCTCCTCAGTGCTGCTTCTGGCAGCTACAAACTATTGATCCAGTGCTGCAGTAGACTGGTTGCATCTTGACCTCATCAGCAGTCTTCAGTCTTCAAAAAGCTCCACTGCTGGACAGTTAAAGGGGTTGTAAAGGTTCATGTTTTTTCACCTTAATGCATTCTATGCATTAAGGTGAAAAAACACCTGTCAGTGACCGGCCCCCCAGCCTCCCCGTTTTACTTACCTGAACCCTGGAACTTGATCCACAGGGATGCGCTGTCTCTCTGCCTGGGGTTCTCGGCTCTTGATTGGATAAATTGAGCACCGGGGGTGGGGCCGAGTCCTGCATTCGGCCTCTATGGAAGCCGAATGCTGGGCTCGAGAGCGCGCCCGCAAGGTAACCCCCTTGGGGAAGCGCTTCTCCAAGGGGGTTATCAGATGTGGGGAGGAGCCACGAGAGCCGCTGGGGGACCCCAGAAGAGCAGGTTTGGGGCCACTCTGTGCAAAACGAGCTGCACAGTGGAGGTAAGTATGATATGTTTATTTTATTTTATTTTTTTTTTTAATTTACCTTTACAATCACTTTAATAGGAGATGTCTATGTCACCCTAGCAGTGATTTGGATTCCCAAAGAAGGGCCCTTCTCTTCTAATGAAGTAAACACTAGTATTGGGACCTGGCATGTCTTGTCATTCAGGTCAGCATGTTGGCCTTGTAGACTTAGCTTTTTTAAATTGGCCTAACAATTAGTTGGTGGGGTGAGGGGCAAGAAGTATGGTGGGGAGCTATGCTTGATTTTCAGCTTTAAAGGACATAGTTTATTAGTTTATTAGGACAGATCTTTTCACATATATGATGTATATGCTAATGAGGGGGATTGTAAAGGATGAATTAGGAATAAGAACGTTCTTGAGCTAAACAAGATGACTGCTGCTTTGCCAAAATGTTATGGACTCCTTTAAATAACATATCATGCCATTATCACAAAACAACTATCACTAATTGCAGTTCCTAATCTGATTGACATATAAATGGTTTCTCCACTTTGGGCCACCAGTCCAACATATTTTATTTGTTCAGGCACAGTCTCTGCTTGCATTTAAAGGGGTTTGCTATATATATATATTTATATATAACTACCTTTTTTATATATCAAATTTAGATTTTTTGATTTTAACCATTTTTTGTTTTTATTGTATTTTTATTTTTATGTTTATCATATTTATTAAAGTATTTATGTATTTTTAGCATATTTTTTCCACATCAATTTATCCTATTTTTTTCAGGTTTTGAAGAGAAAATGGCCGCGGTCATTTAACATAGCGGACTACAAGAAAATGGCCGCATTTCTATTTCCGGTTTTATCATTTATAAACAAAGCCACTGCAGCCAATCCGGTTCCCCTGATGAAGTCATGTGGATGACGTAACGCGTAGGGAGTGGCCGGAAGTGGACGTTATTCTATACCGGAAGTGACATGAGAACGGCGAGATTAACGCCATATTGTTACTATTCTGCTTTTAAACCTTGTTATTTATGTAAGAGTAAAATCTATTTTTAATAAACTAGTTGATTATGTTCACGTTCGTTTGAACACGCGAACACCGGTTAAGTCTATGGGACACGAACATGAATAATCAAAAGTGCTAATTTTAAAGGCTTATATGCAAGTTATTGTCATAAAAAGTGTTTGGGGACCTGGGTCCTGCCCCAGGGGACATGGATCAATGCAAAAAAAACTTTTAAAAACGGCCGTTTTTTCAGGAGCAGTGATTTTAATAATGCTTAAACTCAAACAATAAAAGTGTAATATCCCTTTAAATTTCGTAGCTGGGGGGTGTCTATAGTATGCCTGTAAAGGGGCGCATGTTTCCCGTGTTTAGAACAGTATGACAGCAAAATGACATTTCAAAGGAAAAAACCCATTTAAAACTAGTCGCGGCTATTGCATTGCCGGTCCGACAATACACATAGAAGTTCAATGATAAAAATGGCATGGGAATTCCCCACAGGGGATATTAAGGGGAACCCCAGCCAAAATGTAAAAAAAAAATGACGTGGGGTCCCCCTAAATTCCATACCAGACCCTTCAGGTCTGGTACAGATTTTAAAGGGAACCCCGCGCCAAAAAAAAAAAACGGCGTGGGGTCCCCCCAAATATCCATACCAGACCCTTATCCGAGCACACAACCTGGCAGGCCACAGGAAAAGAGGGGGGGACGAGAGAGCGCCCCCCCTCCTGAACCGTACCAGACCACATGCATTCAACATTGGGAGGGTGCTTTGGGGTAGCCCCCCAAAACACCTTGTCCCCATGTTGATGAGGACAAGGGCCTCATCCCCACAACCCTGGCCGGTAGTTGTGGGAGTCTGCGGGCGGGGGGCTTATCGGAATCTGGAAGCCCCCTTTAACAAGGAGACCCCCAGATCCCGCCCCCCCGTGTGAAATGGTAAGGGGGTACTTTCACTAAAAAACTGTCAAAAATGTTAAAAATGACAAGAGACAGTTTTTGACAATTCCTTTATTTAAATGCTTCTTCTTTCTTCTATCTTCCTTCATCTTCTTCTTCTTCTTCTGGTTCTTCTGGCTCTTCTGGTTCTTCCTCCGGCGTTCGCGTCCAGCATTTCCTCCGCGGCGGTCTTCTATCTTCTTCTTCTCGTGCCGCTCCGCACCCATTGCATGGGGGGAGGCTCCGCTCTTCTCTTCATCTTCTTCTCTTCTTCATCTTCTTCTCTTCTTCTCCGGGCCGCTCTGCATCCATGCTGGCATGGAGGGAGGCTCCCGCTGTGTGGCGGCGTCTCCTCGTCTGACGGTTCTTAAATAACAGGGGCGGGGCAACCCGGTGACCCCGCCCCCCCCTCTGACGCACGGTGACTTGACGGGACTTCCCTGTGGCATTCCCCGTGACGTCACAGGGCAGTCCCGTAAAGTCACCGTGCGTCAGAGGGGGGGCGGGGTCACCGGGTGGCCCTGCCCCCCGTTATTTAAGAACCGTCAGAAGAGGAGACGCCGTCACACAGCGAGAGCCTCCCTCCATGCCAGCATGGATGCGGAGCGGCCCGGAGAAGAAAATGAAGAAGAGAAGAAGATGAAGAGAAGAACGGGAGCCTCCCCCCATGCCATGGGTGCGGAGCGGCCCGAGGAGAAGAAGATAGAAGACGCCGCGGAGGAGATGCTGGACGCGAACGCCGGAGGAAGAACCAGAAGAGCCAGAAGAGCCAGAAGAAGAAGAAGAAGATGAAGGAAGATAGAAGAAAGAAGAAAGAAGAAGCATTTAAATAAAGGAATTGTCAAAAACTGTCTCTTGTCATTTTTAACATTATTGACAGTTTTTTAGTGAAATGGTAGGGGTACATTTGTACCCCCTTACCATTTTACACAGGGGGGGCCGGGATCTGGGGGTCCCCTTGTTAAAGGGGGCTTCCAGATTCCGATAAGCCCCCCGCCCGCAGACCCCCACAACCACCGGCCAGGGTTGTGGGGATGATGCCCTTGTCCTCATCAACATGGGGACAAGGTGTTTTGGTGGGCTACCCCAAAGCACCCTCCAAATGTTGAGGGCATGTGGCCTGGTACGGTTCAGGAGGGGGGGGCGCTCTCTCGTCCCCCCCTCTTTTCCTGCGGCCTGCCAGGTTGTGTGCTCGGATAAGGGTCTGGTATGGATTTTTGGGGGGACCCCACGCTGTTTTTTTTTTTTTTGGCGCGGGGTTCCCCTTAAAATCCGTACCAGATCTGAAGGGTCTGGTATGAAATTTAGGGGGACCCCCACGTCATTTTTTTTAAAAATTTTGGCCGGGGTTCCCCTTAATATCCATACCAGACCTGAAGGGCCTGGTATGGAATTTAGGGGGACCCCCACGTCATTTTTTTTAAAAAATTTTGGTTCAGGGTTCCCCTGTGGGGAATTCCCATGCCATTTTTATCATTGAACTTCTATGTGTATTGTCGGACCGGCAATGCAATAGCCGCGAGTAGTTTTAAATGGCTTTTTTCCTTTGAAATGTAATTTTGCTGTCAGACTGTTCTAAACACGGGAAACATGCGCCCCTTTACAGGCATACTATAGACACCCCCCAGCTACGAAATTTAAAGGGATATTACACTTTTATTGTTTGACTTTAAGCATTTTTAAAATCACTGCTCCTGAAAAAACGGCCATTTTTAAAACTTTTTTTTTGCATTGATCCATGTCCCCTGGGGCAGGACCCAGGTCCCCAAACACTTTTTATGACAATAACTTGCATATAAGCCTTTAAAATTAGCACTTTTGATTTCTCCCATAGATTTTTAAAGGGTGTTCCGCGGCATTCGAATTTGCCGCGAACACCCCAAATTGTTCGCTGTTCGGCGAACTTGCGAACAGCCAATGTTCGAGTCAAACATGAGTTCGACTCGAACTCGAAGCTCATCCCTAGTAGTAACTACGGCCCCAATGCATTTGGATTGCCTTCCTGGGAAGGGTGGGTTGGGGACACTGTGGTCTCTCCATCTATCTTCCCCATCTGTGTAATGAAGATTGGCCTAATGAAGATGGCAAGTGGGGAAATGGGGTTAGAACTGTCTTCACATGCTCCCCCCTTATATATATATATATATATATATATATATATATATATATATATTGATATATATATTGATAGGAAATCAAGGTGGATCTGTCTGGATCGGCCCACAGTATCCATGTTGCTCTGTGACCAGACACATTTCCCTAGATAGTATACACCCATAAGCCCCTGTGGGATAGGGTTATTTTGGTGCCTGACACCTTTAGGGTTTTTTTTTTTCCTCTTTTCCTCTTTTTCCAGGGCTGCTTTGAAGAAAGATATGGTTAAAATGGTCTCTATCAATATAAGGGAATTGAGAGTCCCTGAGACATGGACGCAAGTTCTTAAGGAATGTGGGCGGATGTGGGCAGACCTTGTGTTTCTTCAAGAAATGCACCCCTACTAGATGCCCTTAACTAAAAAATGCAAGATACCCTATCGCTTATCATAGTTGCTGAGATAATCCTAAATCTCAAGGGGGTTTCCATTGTGTTGGCCAGAACCCTGCCGTGGAAATTGGAGGACCAGCTATCTGACTCTCAGGGCAGATATCTTTTTGTAGCTGGCAAAGTTGGTGATCAGGCCATAACACTTGCCAACGTATATTTTCCTAATATATCCCAGCTTACTTTTCTTGAGACCTGTATGGAGGATCTTACACAGTTTGCAGAGGGGAAGATCATCATGGGTGGAGACTTTATTATGGCATTGAACCCCCTAATAGACTTTTCCTGTGGTTCTTCACATCTTTCATACTCCTATTTAAGGAGAATTAAACAGTGTCTGCATGAAGCTCAGCTTGTAGACATATGGCGTCTCCAACATCACAATGTAAGACTATACTTACCACTCCCCTGTACACCAATCTTATTCTAGGATCGATTATTTATTTATCTCTCGTGTACTTGTAGAGGATGTGGCGAGAAGCACTATAGAACCAATGATTATGTCAGACCATGCTCCCATTACTTTGTCTTTCCCTATCACTACAAATTGAGCTTTCAACTTTCTTTAAATTGAATGACACACAGGATGTCAGACCACTTTCAACTGGGAAGCTCATAAATGCTATATCAGGAGATCTCTGATCAAACTTGGGTCTAGGCGCAAAAAGGAACACCTTGAAAAACTGAACTCATTAATAACACGTACAGTATAAACTGTATCGTAACTCAACATAAGAAATCACAAGTAAAGCAATCAATGATAGAACTGGCAAATTTATGGGAACAGGTCAACTCTCTCATGATATCTAGAGTCAAAATGAAGATGCTATACAATAGGCATCTACATTATGAATTTGGAAATAAAGCAGGTAGACTTCTCGCACGTACTATACAGGCTCCATCCACACAGACCCTTACTCAGGTTATTGCGCATACAGAGAATCAAAAAGCTACTGAATCTGTAGATATAGCAAACTGCTTTAAAGATTATTACTCACTTTATATAACCTACCGGACCAAATGTCTCATCTAGCACCTACCCAAATAGAAGATCTTATAAGTAAATATATTGCAGACTCCTCCCTTCCAAAACTTAAAAGTGATGAAAAATAGCATTTAATAAACCTATATTAGAGGAAGAATTTATCAAGGCCTTAAAGAGCTTGCCGGTGGGTAAGGCCCCGGGGCCAGATGGGTTCACTTTTCTTTATTATAAAACATTTGGTCAAACTTTAGCCGCTACATTTTTATTAGCATTCAATTCAATACTACAGGGCAACTCTATTCCCAAGGACACCTCACAAGCGCATATTACCGTACTTTTGAAACCCGATAAAGATCCCTTGCTCTGTGTCAGCTTCAGACCAATTCACTTCTTAATACAGACTTAAAACTGTTTACAAAGATATTGGCAATAAGACTTCTTCCCTATTTAGAAAGAATTATCCATGTGGACCAGTCAGGTTTTGTACCTGGCAGAGAGGCAAGGGATAATACTACTAGAGCCCTGAATGTTACACATCTCTGCAACTCTACCAAATTTCCTGCAATGCTTCTCTCCACAGATGCCAAGAAAGCATTTGATAGGGTGAGTTGGAGATTTATGCAGAATACCCTTCAATATACAGGAATTGGGAAAAATGCAATGAAATGGATAGAAGCCCTATATGATTACCCAAAAAGCTAACCGGGTGTTATATGCCAATTTTACATTGGCAAACGGTAGGCGCCAGGGTTGTCCATTGTCACCGCTTCTTTTTATACTAACATTGGAATCTCTGTTGAGACGTATTAGATGTAACCCAGATATATCAGGTGTACAGGTTGGGAAGACATCCTATAAAGTAGCTGCATTTGCAGACGACCTACTGTTTTTTATTACCAACCCAGAAATATCCTTACCTAACTTGATCAGAGAATTCGATTGTTACTCACAACTATCAAACTATAAAATTAATCTAGCAAAATCTGAGGCAATGAATCTAACAATCCTAGAAGCTAGGTGTCAGAGAACCATAGCAAATGCTCGTTCTTGTGCGCCAGCCAGACGTACAGCAAGAACGAGCGAGCCCCGGACCAGGAACGCACGTTAGCGCACCCATACGAACGTGCACGTCAGCGTGGGCACGTTCGCACGCCAACGAATCACGGCGCAAGTCGCCCTATTTAAATGATCAGCATACTAGTGTCAGTGCTGGATTGTCTCAGCTTGTTCCTGTATCTTTGCTGCTGTCTTGTTTGAGTTACCTTGATCCTGAACCTATGGCTTCCTCGACTATTCTCTCAGATTACCCCTGCATCTCTGCCTGCCTCTGCTTCCTGTAACAAACCCGTCTTGGACTTCTGACTACGGCTCTGTCTCCTGATCCTGTACTTTCCTTCCAGCCTGTTGCCAACCACCGCCAGTCCCTGACTTAGAGCCTGCCTGCTGATTGTGTACCTTACTGCCAGCACGTTGCCAACTCCTGCCTGTCCCTGACCCTGCAAGTGTTCCTGCTGAACTTTTCCTAAACCAATCCAGTGATCAGCATCCCACCTCTTCCACGAAGGCTCCGGTGTTCCTGATCCTGCCAGCAGGCACCTGCGCCCTTCTGCCGCCCTAGCAGCCCTGTCTCAACCTCCAGGGGTGCTAGGACCGGGACCGTGCTAGAGGCCACCCTCGTCATTTCGGACTCCACTGTAAGGTACATGACAGTACAATCCAGCCACATGGAGTCCGAAAGGGGGGCCTCAGCTATGGATGCTCTGTGCCAACAGATTGCAAACCTCACTCAAGCAGTCCAGGGCCTGCAAGATGGCTACCAGCAGCTCGAACAACGAGTGGAGTCTCTCTCTCCAAGCACCTCAGCACACCGGACAGCCGCAGCACCTGCATCACCTGTTTCAGCTTCTACACCCACAGTAGTGGTGCCACCCCCAGAGCCACGAGTCCCTGCTCCAGAGAGATTTATGGGAGATCGCAGCAAATTCCGCACTTTCAGGAATGCCTGCCATTTGTATTTCCTGCTGCAGCCCCGCACCTTCTCTTTGGAAAGTACCAAGGTGGGGTTCATCATTTCATTACTGCAGGAAGAACCCCAGACCTGGGCTCATCACCTATTGGAACAAGCCAGTCCCTTGCTGACTATACCTTAAAAAAATGCAGCATATAATATATGTGTAAGTAAATAGAGGCAAGTGAATTATTTCAAATAAGTGCTTCAAAGAAGAAAATGAAAATAATTGGAGAAAAAGCAACCTGATGGCTATTGGCCTGTGCTAAGCATAAAGTCAATAATAAATTAACAATAATGTCCCACAACCCTGGGAGGTGAATGGACTCCAAAGTTTGGTGTTGTTCAGATGGTTGTCCTAAATTGAACTTCATGAAAATCCGATCAAGATAAAGTGATGAGGCAATGGTAAAAAGGATGGTAGAAAGGGTGGTATGTAGGAAAACTCTTACCAGATCCCGTTGATTCCCATGTCAGCGACAGGGAATCGCATTTGCGTTATGCCACTCAGGGCATGGAAAGAGACATCTCCTCACTGGAATCCTCAAGGCTCGAATCTGCTTGGAACTCCGGGGGCCACCTGGAAAGTCCTCACAGCAAGACCAGGATGCAAATCGGGTAGACAGAGACGTCACTTCTAAAGCGCAAGTAAAAACTTGACTTATTGGAAGGATATGTGAAAAGAAAAAACATGCCTCCACATAGTGCAGGTAAAAAACGGGGAGTATTTTTATTTCTAAAAAACACCATTTAACAATAAAAAACGTGATCATGATGCATTGAAATAAATGGGCAACATGGAGGGTGGTGTAGAGATCAACGCGTTTCGACCTAGGGGTCTTCAACAGGGGCATAAAACATCCACTCCAGGTTGCCTATATTTATGACTAAAAATATCTAACAGGGACCAATTACATTAGGTGAAAACCAAGCCGTTTCATTGGGTAAATGTAGTCACCTGATCAACTAAAAGTAGCAGGAAGTAATGACAATCATATTAAACCTATGTGTATAATACAAACTTAGTGGAAATGAATAGAAGCAAGATACAAAGGAGCTCTGAGTGAGTAATGAGTTTATAATACAGTAAAATTGACTGATATTAAGTTCGTAATGCTGCAGAAGTGTCATGTCAAAAGGACACCACTGCTGACAGTACAAAGAGCCTTCTACCATTGGCACTGTACTGAATACTATGGACTCTTTCTTGGATGAAATGGCTAAACTTTATGATGATCCTCAACGTACCACCACAGCCGAGGCTAGCCTCCACACTCTCCAGCAGGGTCGTAGGCCCGTGGAGGACTATGTTACAGACTTTAAACGGTGGAGTTCCGACACACAATGGAACAGCGCCGCTCTCCGTTTTCAGTTCCGCTTAGGACCTTCGGAGGCACTTAAAGATGAACTGGCTCGTGTAGGGGTTCCCCAATTCCCTAGAAGAGCTGATCCAACTGTCTATTCAGATCGATCGCTGGCTGAGGGAGCGAAGATCTGAAAGGACCAGCCAGTACCGGCCCATGTGGATGCTACCCAGGGTACCTAGCCACCTACCTAACTATGCACCCCCACTACCTGCTCCCATCACTGAAGCTCCAGAGCCAATGCAATTAGGCCTGCTTTGTTCACCATTGACACCAGAAGAAAAGCAGCACTGTCGCATGAATAATCTCTGTCTCTACTGCGGAGGCACCGGTCATTACGCCAACATGTGTCCCAACAAGACTCGTAAGTGTGACTCTCCTCCTCTTGATCCTTGTAAATTGACTCTAGCAAGATCGACTTACATTGCTGTTCCTGTCTCCCTACAGCTTTCAGAAGTGGTAGTTCTGGTCCAGGCCATAATTGATTCAGGCGCCTGTAGCTGTTTCATCGACCATGCCTTCGTCCTGCAACACAATATTCCTCTGCGATCTAAGCAACAGAAACTGTCCATACGATTAGCTAATGGGTCCAACATCAAATCTGGGCCCATCGTTCAAGAAACTCAACCCTTGTTCGCTGACATTTCATCTAACCACCAAGAACTGTTGTGCCTAGACGTTATCTCCTCACCACTTTTCCCGATCATTCTGGGAATGCCATGGTTGCAAGCACACAACCCACAGATAGATTGGACAACAGGCAAGGTGTCTGGATGTCTTTGATAAGCAGAAAGAAGACACTCTTCCTCCCCACCAGGCCTACGATTGCCCGATTGAACTTTTACCAGGGGCAGAAATTCCATTTGGAAGGATTTTCCCCCTCTTAGAGCCTGAACGCTTGGTCTTGAAAGATTATGTCAATGAGAACCTCAAAAAGGGGTTCATCCGACACTCTACTTCCCCAGCCGGGGCAGGAATATTTTTTGTCGAAAAGAAAGACCACTCACTCCATGTGTGGATTACAGAGAATTAAACCGGATTACCTTTAAAAATCGCTACCCCCTGCCTCTAATTCCAGAACTGCTCCAGAGACTCCGCTCTGCAAGGATATTCACTAAGCTGGATTTACGAGGTGCTTACAACTTGATCAGAATCAGAAAGGGAGATGAGTGGAAAACGGCCTTCCGGACTCGATTTGGCCACTTTGAGTACCTCGTTTTGCCCTTCGGGTTATGCAATGCTCCGGCAACCTTCCAGCATTTTTTAAATAATATCTTCAGAGACTTCCTAGACCTATTCACGATCGTTTACCTAGACGACATTCTAATTTTCTCGGTTTCTCTAGAATTACATCGTGACCACGTGAAACAAGTCCTTCTCAGATTAAGACCAAATGGACTCTATGCCAAGGCCGAGAAATGTGAATTCGAACGGCAGACCATTCACTTTCTCGGACTGGTAATCTCTACGGGAGGTATGGCAATGGATCCCCAAAAGGTCGCAGCTATAATGTCCTGGCCATCTCCCATTGATAAGAAAGGGGTACAACAGTTCATCGGTTTCTCTAATTTCTACAGGAAATTTATTAAAAACTTCTCTGGTATCATCATGCCCATCACTCAACTCACCAAAAAACAGTTCTGTTTTCAATGGACAGAGGCAGCTCAAGCTGCTTTTGACAAATTAAAGGGACTTTTTACCTCTGCCCCGGTACTGAAGCACCCTGACCCCGCTCTTCCATACATCCTGGAAGTGGATGCCTCAGAGAGCGCTGTAGGGGCCATCTTGTCCCAGCGCCAAGGACCTAAGGCTCTAATGCACCCTGTGGCCTTTTTCTCTAAGAAGTTAGGGCCTTCAGAAAATAACTATGATGTGGGAGACCGAGAAGTGTTGGCAATTAAATCGGCCCTGGAAGAGTGGCGGTACCTCTTGGAGGGAGCAACACACCCAATACTGATCTTCACGGATCACAAAAATTTAGAGTATCTCAGGACCGCTAAACGCCTCAGACCCAGACAAGCAAGATCAGGGCCGGATTTGCCACAAGGCCACCGAGGCCAGGCCTCGGGGCGGCAGTGGTGCAGGGGCGGCGCCGCTCCTGCGGTGACTTTGTGGCCGCCCCGCCCTTTCAGGCTGCTCGTTAAAGTTGATTAAGGGCACCGGTGCCCTTAGAAAAGATGGCCGCGAGCCGCCCACTACTGCG